>JAUBOD010000819.1:7718515-7799616 GCA_032353885.1 Nothura maculosa | reverse complement strand
GGAGGTGATTCTGCCCCTCTACTCAGCTCTGATGAGGCCGCACCTAGAGTACTGTGTGCAGTTCTGGGCTCCCCAGTATAAGAGGGATGTGGAGCTTCTAGAGAGGGGCCAGCAGAGAGCTACAAAGATGACTGTTCAGCTTGGAGAAGAGAAGGCTGAGAGGTGATCTTATTAATATGTATAAATACCTGAAGGAGGATTGTAAGGAAGAGGGGGCCAAGCTTTTTTCGGTTGTGGCCAGTGATAGGACGAGGGGTAATGGGTGTAAGCTGAAGCACAGGAGGTTTCATCTGCAGATGAGGAGGAACTTCTTTACTGTGAGGGTGACAGAGCAGTGGAACAGGCTGCCCAGGGAGTTTGTTGAGTCTCCTTCTCTGAAAGTCTTCAAAACCACCTGGATGCCACCCTGTGGCACCCTGCCACGTGCTCTAGGTGTGCCTGCTTGAGTGGGAAGGTTGGACTAGATGATCTCTAGAGGTCCCTTCCAACCTTAACCTTTCTGCGATTCTGTGACCTTGTAGAGAGTGTAAAACAGAAAAGCCTAAATATCAGAAATAGCAGATATTTCTGATCTATATGAGAATACTGCCACTTTTTTACCTGAAACAATAGTTAAATACAATCTCAGTCAAGAACAACAAAAGAAGATGAGCACTTCAGAGGATGAATTACACAGAACAAAAACAAATAAAAAAAATATCAATATGAATCTATCTGTATACAGGCAAATTTTGGCACTGTTTTAGTTACAAAGTTGTAAAATGCAGAGAGGAATTGATGTGATTTACTTCTTATAAGGAGGCAATCTGAGGCATGTACCTGCTGAGAAGTGGTGAATGTTTACAGATCTGGTGAGGAAAATTAATGTATTGACAAATTTTATTGTAAAAATTGTAAAAGGTTTGCTTGTTTGTTTAATTGAATATTTATTTGATGATATAACTAAACATTCTAAGAAATCTATATTGAGTCTGTTTATCTGTTTCCCTCTATACAGAATACATGTCTTATTTAGCAGGTGTATTTGAAGGGTATGCATGTGTTTTGCATAATTATTTTTCAATTTTTATTCTGTTTGTAAGAGAAAGTGAGTATTAGTGAAATCGCCCAAATAATTTTCTACTGCAACTTGAACTTCACTTCTGTGTTAGGTTTCTTCATCAGCATGGATTTTGCTAAGGTCTTTAGCAGCATAGGATATTGAAAATATTTAATTTCTGATTCTTTCTACATCTTTATTTTTGTCCCTTATAGGAATGTTTAAACTTTTCTTTTTGATGCATTTTATTCAGTACTTTTTTATTTTTATTTTTTAATGAGAAATTACATTTCCAAAAATGTAATCTGTTAAAAAGAGAACAATTAATTCTTATGTTTATGATTCTTCCTTGGAAGACCAGTTTCTGAAGTATAAAAGTTCTCAGCAAAACTTACAGCAAATGACCTTGTAGGTTAAGGTGTTTCTTATATTAAAGCAGCAAAGTTTATCTGGAGTGTTCATTTTCTGGATGTCTGCCAAAATAATGACATGCTCAGAGGAGGTTTGGAATTCACCAGTATTATATAAGCACATATAAAAAATAGTACTACAACGCCAATCATGTATATTACCATGCATATGTTGTATTGAAATCTTATTGAAAAAAACTCAGCCCAAATGAATAACCTGATTAAGATCAGTCTATAAGATTAAGAGATGTCAGGAGTGATCTATAAAGTGAAATATTGCTATTGTAATAGTAAAAAGTTATTAATAATTTAATGTTTTCTGAACACATTTATCTTCTGCTGCTTTGTATCAGCCCTCTTCAGATGAATCTTTAATAGGAATCATGCATCTGATCTTAAAAAAGAAAGTTGGGATTTAGTTTTATAGTCATAGGGAAACTTTCAGCGTGGTCCTGTAGAGGAGTATTCTTAGGCAAAGTTCTGATATGTTAGTATTACTCATGACAGAGTATTAATTTTTATCTTAAAGCCTATTTAGGAGTCTTTCAAATATTAAATACTTAAGGAAACTCATCTGAAATTCAAATTCTAAAACTCAATTGTAAAACTCAGGGAAATTTCTACTTTTTGCTTTGAGCTTTGAGCAGAGATTGGACTAGAGGACTTCTAGAAATCTCTTTCTATATTCTATGATTTTCTTCAATTCAATGAGAATTTATCCTATGTTATTAATAGGGCCAGCATTTTACCAGTACAGTAATAAACTAAGTATGGTAACCAACATTTATTTTATTTTATTTTATTTTATTTTATTTTACTTTATTTTGCAAGGAGTGTGTAAATAAAACAGGAAAATCCTAAAATTACTTTCCTGAGTGACTTTATCTGAATACCTTAATTTCTACTTTTCTTGTTGCTACAGCTTGATTTAATTCATTGTGCTTTAATGAACTCTCATGCCATGCCCTTTGGGGCAGTCCAGTTGCAGCAGCTTGGTGGGACGGGAAAGTCCTACCCTACGAGAGCTGCGCTGTCCATCTGGGACCTGATGAAAACACAAGGAACTGGAGACATTGCAACTGAGCATGGCAGTTTAGGCCAACTAGAACATGCAAGGTCTGCTGCGGGAAATTCGCAGAGTAACTGGTTTTATTGACTTACTGTAAAGGCTGATTTAATCAGATCATTTAAGCCTAGATAAAGATAGAAATGTGGAAAAACTTTTTTTATGTGTACCTTATCAATGACTAAGAACATTTTTTTCTAATTATTTTATATTTTTATAAATAATTATTTCCTTTTAACTCTGTGGTTTTATAGTTACTAATATTTCCAAAATATTGGTTTCTTTAAATTTTTATCCTTATCAAGCTTTCTTTCTTATTCTCACACGCAAACAAGAAAATTTACTCTTAGAGAATGGGTAAATACATTGTGCTCCCAGCTAATGTTTATCCTGGCCACATCCATGCCTGAATGAATACAAAGAGTACAGGACAATCTATTTCATAGTATGTCCGCGCAGAATGTTGCCATTGGTTGATAGCCCTTAATTTCTTATTCTACAATAAGTCTGCAGTAAATATAAGACCAGTGTTGCACTATTACTACCTTCACATTTCTAACAGAATATTCTGACTCGTGTTAAGGAAAATTTGGAGATATCTGTATAAATTTCCTGATCTTTAAAAAAAAAATAGAAAAGAAGAAGAGAGGAAAAGATTTCAAAAAAATGTGGCTTTTAATAATGTAATATAATGCAACCTAAGATCTACATAATGAAAAATATACCCATGTCATTCCCATTTGGGGAATTCCCGGGGGCTAGTCTTTCTGCTTTGCCCTGGAATCGCCACAAGTATGTTTTTAATGTGGAAGACTGGTTTATTTAGATTATAATGAAAGCTGGCACCATGTTGTTAGATCTATTCAAGCAAATGATTTTGTCATTAGCATTTTGAAAAAGATCTTTCTGATCTAGAATGAACACTTCCTGGTTTATAAGGCCAATTTCAATCTAATTCAGGAATTATGTCACCTCTTTAGGAAAGTGATTAATTAGGATAAAAGGAACCTTCTGAGACAGTGGTCTCCTACAATTCATGAATCACTGTCTGTGTTTCTCTTTAGATATATTACTTCATATTAAAATTTAACCAAATATGAGCTTTAATGTTTGTAGCTTAACTGGTTTTTAACATATCATTGTGCTATGATTTTTTTTTTTGCCTTTCTTGATTGGTTTTTGCCTTCTTTAAAGGATACAAAGTTATTTTTTCTCTTTTTATCTTATTTTACTCTTTTTCTCTTATTTTCCTGATTAGCTTCAATCAGATGTTTTGTCAACCAGCACAATGGTGAAACTGTAGACCTTCCAGGAGCATTTTTTACGTTTATAAATACAGGACAACACTTACTAACTCACTTTTGCAAGAATGTAGCATGGGAAAATAATCATAATTTCAGTTATTAAGACAACAGCCAACTGGTGAATATAATCTATTGTTGTAATTTGAGGATGAATCCAGAATTCTCCTACCTAAGATGGTACTTTTCTGGCACTTAAAAGTAATGGAAATTTCACACAGTAATTCAATTTGCCTGTTTTTCAAGCTAGAAATGCTTAACTCTGCAGTTATCTGAATACATCAGATTGCATAAGAGTTCTCTTGAGTACTTTACTCAACTATATGTTTTCTATGGAAAATCCATATTTATTTCCTAACTAAAGCTCTTCTAGGATCAAGATTTGGCAGAGAGATGCCCGAGTCTGCAAAAAAATAATTAAAAATAATAATAAAATGACAAAAGTTAAATGGTCTTCTCCTTTATACAGGAAAAAAAAAAAAAAGTGGTCTTCTCCTTTATACAGGAACTTAATCTATCATGCAAATGTGTGTGAGAGTTCTTGATCAATCAAAAAGAGAGAAAGAGGAAACCTTATTTTAATTTAGTTGCTGGGGCACTCATCTCAAACTGTGCTTTTTGCTTACTGGAATATTTGTGCATTTTATGTTATATTGTCTCCAGAAAGAAACAAATGAGTGACCTCAACCAGAAACAGACTCCCCCTTGCCATATTATTCTTGTCTTCATTTTTCAAGCGTTTCTACTATGAGAGTAGCCCAGCTTTAATCAGACAGTTGGAGATGTTCTGCCTTTAGTTACCCAATAGCTTGGGGAATATTTGAAGGTTATTAAATTTAATTTCCTTCTGGTGAGCACCTGTGAGAATCTGTGTCCTCCTAGTTCATGGATGAATGACCAAAACCATTGTGGAAAACCACCGCTGTGGAAAAGTGAGTACCAAAAGAATGAGAAGTGCTGAGAGAAGCAATTAGTGTAACCAATCACATCTTGCTAGAGCAGATGAATATGGCCAATATTTTAGTCACTGCTGTGAGAAGAATCTAATGCAAGCAGACTAGATTATCTCCCTGACATCTTCAGCAGCACTTCTACTGCCTTGGTTTGGGGACAGCATGTGGGTTGTAAGTTGCTCTGTTACATTGCTGAGGCCCTGGAAGTCGGGTGTTTGGTGGGATGTTCTAAGTTAGGTCACTAAAAGATTGGTAGACAAGATTTCACACATCACTTATAAAATCAGAGGAAAATATTTCATTTGTCAATATTTCTAGCCTAATATGGAGTTCAAATACTAGTTTACTACTAAAACATGAACTAATGCTTCTTTTTAGCTCCATAGAGAGCATTTAGCCCCAAAGAGAGTTCAGTAATCATATTTAGTTAGTTCAAAAATTTGACTTTTACTAAATGTTAAGTGGAATATGATCACAACCACAAAACAACATTTTAATCATAGACATAATATAAACAAAGCAGCATTTTGCAAACGAATACACTACTACTGCTTTCAAAAAGAACTGATCAAAATCGTGTGCAGGCACTCAGTAAATCCTCAGTATATCTCTGCCTCTCACTAGAACTAAGAGTCCATGAATGTGTTTGAATTTTGCTTGAGCACGTCTATATTAATACATACAAATACACATACTTCATCTTTAGCCCCAAATGGAAAAAAACAGGTAGGATGCTAAAAATCATTCTATAGGTAGTAAAAACATAGTTCAGCTGGTATTCTGTAGCCTGCTGTGGTTTTGATGAGGTTACTGGGTCCAGCTGATGAAGCCTGTTCATGCATAGCAAGACTTGATGAAAACTAAAATGTTTACAACAGCAGCAGTCCAGTCAACCTAAACAGTTTTATGACTACATAGGATACTGAAGGTTAAATCTATTTTACTGTTGTATTTTAGTAGAAATATACTGTTAATGCCATGTTTTTTCATAATCTCAGAAGGATTTGTACAGAGCGATCAATTCATTTTTTTTCACTTCAAATTGTCGCTTGAAATGACCCAGGGGCTAAAGGAACAGAGATTAATTTGGCATTTTGTTTTCCATCAAACAAAAATCACAATGTCCAAAGGGTAACCAAAGGATCAAATGTTATTTTTAGAACATAGAATACATCAGAAGCTTTAACTTATTCTTGAAATGTTGATACATTTTGAGGCCAAAAAAAAAAAAAAAAATCACCTCAGGAAGGAAGGAGCTGTTAAATAAAAGGAAAATGAAAGGCAAAATACATGTGTTGAAGTCACAGGATAATGAGTGGAAATTTGTGCTTGCCTATTGAACACAATAGGAAAGTAGTCTACATGTAACCTAGAATCTTAAAGTGGATAATTCAATAGTTAAAAAAACGCCCAAAACTAATAATATTTATTCATACTATTCATTGCTTATGTGACTCCAGAAATCTTTTCTTACTTTGATATGTAGAGGATGAGCTAACTACAGAAATTATCTCTCTGGGACAAAGGGCACAATGTCAGAAAGGTTGTTTGTAACTTCTTACCATTCACAGTGCTTTTTTGTCACTTTGTTTTTCAGATTGTAAAAGATCACATTCTAGGTTTACTGTAGTTGCATTCCCCATTCCAACTGGGTAGGATTTTTGTAGCCCTGATATTTATGTCTTTGTTTCTGCAAATGAGAGGAAATATCATCTGTGAACTGTAAAGTTCAAACTAAGTCAAGGTGTACATTTCATCAAATCCATCAAAAACAAAGAACTTTGGTGAATGTTCACATTCTGTGTAGGGGAACAAATTCTGTGATGGATTCTACTCAAAAGGTAGCCTGGTTTAAAGTAAACAAATCACATCATAATATTTCCTACTAACTTATTCTATATTATTGAACATAGCTGGATTTAGAATATAGTCTCTTGGCAGACTTACATGTGTGACTACTCCTAAAGAAATAGCACGATCTTCATATATAGATATTCAATAGATCTTCAATTCAGGTCTCTGTAATTAACCTAGAATATATTATGCTTGCTGATTTCAGCAAGATATTTTCATTTTGACCTAGGAATCAAGTCTTAGGAATAAGAAGGAAGTGTCATGGAGATAATGCTCCTTCTTTTAAATAGTTCACAATGGTGTCTCCTCCATAGCTTACAGGGTCTTTTACAAATGCACTGAGATCTATCTTTCTCTTTAGCCTTCTTTAACTATTTCCAAGAATAAAGTTTGACCTTCTAAAACAGTACACAGAAGACACATTCTGCTTTCCATAGTAAACTGTACATAAATTCCCACACAATGACAGATGAAAACAATAATAAATTAGACTAAAGGATAAGAAATACAAAAATACTATGCTGTTAGTTTACCTTTCTTTTTTTTTTCTTGGAAATGGCTTCATATTGACGTTTTAAATCAAGGAAACATTAGAGGGATATCAAAGAGTGGATAGCAAGAAGACTCAGCTACCTCTTTGTTTACTAACATTTCAGACTGAATTTATGTTATTTGTTTGTGCTTCTTCCTGGATAAATGCACAAGAACTATTTGTTGTTTCAGATCACTAGCAATAAAATCCTGCAGTTGATCAGCTTTGTCATTACCCTGTAGCTACAGGGAGAGGTTGGCTGCAGGCCATATTTTAATATAGTAATAATAATACTTAGCACTGTTCATCTCAAAAGCAATTTACACACATTAACTAATTAGGCCTAAGAACATTTACATGATAGGTGAATAACATTCATCCCACTTCCAAAAGGGGTAAGTGGAGACACAAAGATAAAATCACACTTTCAGCAAGTGACTAATTCTGAATGTCCACCTGGTGACACTCTCACTTGATTTTCTGAAATGTTGATTAGCTTTGTTTCCAGCTGCAGTCACCATAGTCAGCTAGTGGTCAGCATCTCAGTATATCAAGGTAATGGTACATTTCAGGTGCCATTTAAAAGCAGATGCATTAACTGACAGCTTCAGGGAGTATTAGTTTTCAGGCAGATTCTCTATGGCAGTTGCACTATCTGATTAATGATCACATAGGTTCCCCTTTAGACTGCTTCTTTCCATGCATTTGCTACACCTGCACCCTCGATCAAGCAAGCCAGGGCTATGGGACACTGTACCTGGCAGAGAGTAGTGTCAAAGTTGGAATGAGCCAGCAAAAAATCACATAGAGTATAAGCTGCCTAGCCATGGAATCTAATTTTTAAAAATGGGTTAAAAGGCATCTCCGAATGCTTAAAGATGAATTAACATGATTATATTTATTTTTTTATTGACTGGATTTTTTTTTTCTTTTACAGTACTACGATAGATTTGAAGTGCATTTCTGAGGTCCTAGGTTCATGGTAATAGGCAATAACTGAAAATGCAACAAAGTGCATAGAATATATTACATACTCTTGGAGTTTTAATCCCAGGAAAAGGCAGGACATAAGGAAAGTTATAACAAACAGAATGGGAGAAAAGGCACCTTTTTCTTTTTTTTAGTACTTCACATTGGTCTTGCACCACAAAATAAACTAACAGAAAGCCTGTCCAAATACTTGGTGAAGAAGAGAATCAGTAGTTATTTGGGACTGATACAGAGACCTTCCTTTTTGCAGATGATGTTGAGATACCAAGGACACTGGCACTTAGCTATACTCTTAGAAGTTTGCCCTACTTTGCCCTTTGGGCCTCCTGTCACGCTTCTTTGCCTGATGTAAATTGATTATAAGACCAGAATATTTTCTGCTAGCTCCTTTGCAGAGAGGATTGGTGTTCTCCTCTGCTTTGCATGCAGCAAAAGCATCCTCAATCTGTCATGGTGGTTGCTTCGGCATTGCTGATAGATGGACATTCATGATGCCAGTGTGCTACTTACACACGACAGATAAATCTCCTATAAACAGAGTTCCACATGGCGGGCTGCCAGCCTCCTGGGGAGATAAAAACCTGGAGAAAGAAGAGCTCACCTGGTCCTGCTCTGCTGCTGTCAAAGTGCTTGTCCAAGAACTGACTGCCAGCACATCCCAAACACATGGAAAGCAGCTTTTATTTCTGTTTGTTTTTCATGAATGCTGTGGAAATTGTAGTCTTTAGAATTTGTACAATTCATACAATTTGTACAATTGACGTCTAGCCTTTATCAAGGTAAACATTATAATGTCCAAAAGTTTGAGGTGGGAAACAAGGAGATGGGTGTCAGCCTCCTATGGCAGATAATTTGAAGAGAAAAAAAGATTATTTAATTAACCAAGATCCAAGTCTACTTCATTCACTTTTAAAGGAAACATTAGTCATTATAATGGGATGTGCTGGCAGAAATCCTTTGGAGTGCTATAGAGACAACATAAATACACCTTGAGAACACTTGTTCTATTGATGATCACTAGCATTTCTCAAATTTTAAATAAAATCTTTTGAATTCTCAGCGAAAGAAGCCATTTTTGGCACCAATGCCTTGTTTAAAAGAACTGTAACATCTCCTGGAAAACTGTAAGAGGCATCTTGATAAAATAAGCAGCTTTTTGTAATGCTAGGACTGAATCCTGTATCACTTTTCAGTTAAAAGATTGAAGTCTGACAACTTTAGAAGTATTGAAATAAATTATTTGAATTTGAAGGTATTGCTATAGCCTGCTGTGAGTTTTCCTGCTTATTAAACACTGGTTTTAGGAAATATTTTTATCCTGGCTCTAGGCCATGTTATAGGATTTGTGTAAAACTCCATGTAAGAAATGCCCTTCAGAAGAATATAACAATAGACACAGTGCTATCAGAGGTTTTGTCCAGGTGAACAGGGTTTTATTGATTTGTCAAGACAGGAGTTCATGCCATTACTCATTTTCAATTTTTAGAATTTACTATGTGTGCAGACAGATGACAAGAAAAACTGAAGGAATCTGCCCTAGCTATGTGTGTCAGGGCTGTAAGTATCCCTAAAATGTACACACATATATATATGTATTTACTCATAAAGGTGAATTGATAGGTTTATTTCAATTCCTTTTAATTCCTAGCTTCACAGGACCATGATCCACACGTTTACATAAGACTCTCATAAATCAGCAGAAATGGTAAACAACAAAACTTGGACCCAAAAACTTAAAAAGTCGTGTTAGTTTCTGCATTTGTCAAGTTTTAACCAATCACTTCAGTGCACTGGCAATGCCAGGGGTTGGGGACAGAATGTGTGAATTCAAAATGGGGCCCAGGTTGTCCACACGAGCAAGATTTGGTTTCTGTATCAAAGAATTCTGTTTAGTGGCGTCAGTCGTTGTCCTGCTTGAAGTGACAACTATACTGATGCTATGGCCCAGATTCTGTGATTTTTTTTCCCTCTGGAGAATTAGAGACAAGTCTGAAAAATGACAGTCCAGAACCATTTATTTGTTAGTGTTAAAAAGGGGAAAATTGCTGGTCAGTCCAGTGATAGAGCACTGGTCAGGTGAAAATGGTCCTAGGACGATGGTCCATATAACATCCCACAGATGGTGAGTATATAAATGCCTTCCTCTTGCCAGGTGAATTTACACACATGGATGAAACATAGCATGCAAAACTATCACCAGGTTGCTCCACATTCAAACAGTGAGTGACAATCTAGACCTGTGTCAGTCCGTTGGGGAAACACCAGTACACCAGCTATCCAAACTCTCTGTCACATGATTTAATTTCTATCGCCAGGGGCAGCCCTATCCGAAAAAATATTAAACTGCAGTTTAAAATAAACTAGGTCCTTGGTCCTGCTAAGATACTCTAAGAAGTCCTCAGCCCTACCGTATTCAGCATCAGAGGACTGAAAGTTGCAAGAGTTGCACAGACTCCACAGGCATGTGAAGAGGAAGTGGAAAGGGATTTCCATCTTGTCTGAGGAACAAGATCTGTGAGTAGGGAAGAGCAGAGAAAAAGAGACTGAAATGAATGCAGGACAAAGAGATGACCGAGAGGAGGATATTGGAGTTTTTCTCAATGGCAAAGGGCATTGTAATAAAAACAAGGTCATAGATCTAGGTCACAGAATACAGATCTTCCTCCTGGATACCGCTGCTGTATACCCAGCATGGGACATTAGTGAAACAGTGTCGCCGAGAGCCCCAGAGCCACGTAGGCTGCTCCTGTGGTCAACTCAGTGTGTGAGGTGAGTTTTTGGCCTCTGCTGTGAGTTGCCATGAGGGCTGCCATGAGTTTTTTTATTGTTGACATTATTTTTACTTTTTTCTTTTTTACTTTATTTATTTTTTTAAGAAATGCTTCTGCTATCAAAGCATCATGTACAAGTTTGACCTATATAGCAGACCAAGTAGGTCACTGAGTGCACATTGGACCATGACAAATTGATTTTGAACCATCACTTATCTGGCTCTGTTGCTGTCAAGGAGGATACATCAGTGTGATTAATAAATTATTTACTAAGTAGATAAGAGCTTGCCACCCCCACCAGATATTCTGGAGACTATATTGTTTTAAGCTGCTGTACTAATTGGGCTGCACATTTGCTCATGATTCCAAGTGAGAGCAGCACTAAAGAGCAGTGCTTTTAGCTACCCACAGTGGTGGCAGAGGCATCCAGTGAGCGTCTACAACAAATGATGTTCCATTTAGTGTTTTCCTGGCACCACTCCAAATCCCCCTCCTATCACTGGTCTTCATCGAGAGCAGCCTTTGGCACACAGGGAGCACCTAGCCTCATGGAGGCACAAAAACATTCTGCTTCCAGCTTCGCTACAAGTGATGGAGCTTTGCAGCTCCACACTGCAGCCCCTCTCACTTCCTATTTGCACTGGTCTTAGATCATTTCCCCTGTGATCAAAGCCATCACAGTGGGAAAAGAAGAAGAAGACAGAAGAAAGAAGGGAATAGCAGAATCTTTTACCCCAGCTAAGAAGCCACCACTATTTTTCCTCTCTGAGCTCATAAAAATAAAATAAAATAAAATAAAATAAAATAAAATAAAATAAAATAAAATAAAATAAAATAAAATAAAATATGCTCCAGACAAACTAGAGGAAGATGACTGTGGGAATGCCATCCACTCTGAAAGTATCTGGCTTAGGCTTAGGTTGCCAGCTAATAATCCTGATTCTGCGGGGGTTATTTGTGCTCTAGAGTGAGAACAGGTCTCCAAAGGAGCATGAGGTGACTAAACATCTTTGAAAATAAATGATTTTTTGAAGAGTAAGGAAGAAGAAAGACAGAAGAGGAGGAGGGAGTAAAAAAAATAAAATGAAAGAAAATTTCTAATTACAGTGGAGAGAGAGAAGCAAAATGTCTGACCACGCCAGAAATCATTTGCAGTATCCAGGCACTCAGCTGCTTTTCTGCAGTGCCTTGAAAACTCCGTCAAAGGATCCTGGCTGCGTCAGATTCTCACGGGAGACTGAGTCTGGCTGGACTTTTTGTCACTGAAGGAAAGTGGTTGAGAACCACAGTCCTAGATAAAGATGTATAATGTTCTGGCACTTGAATCTATTTATAAGTCTCTTTCCTGAGGGGCATCCAGTAAGTCTGATCACTAGAGAAAAGGACTATATTATAATGATTCTTAATTAGATACAGATGCAACAGCTTGATTCATTATTTCCATGTGCTGCTGTCAATGTTCAGTGTAGTGTTTTCAGTCCCATTAAACTAATATGCTAAATTCCTGCTTGGGCTGTCACTTTCCTTCAGGACAGCCTCCCACTTGCCCCAGCAACAATTTTTGCCTAAATATCTGTATTTCCAATTTCTGTTGTAAGCTTTATCTGTGGCCTTCCTCTCCATGTTATTGTGGTATTTGGAAGGACAACTTTTCACCTTCAGAATCTGAATTTGCCCTCACTGAAAAAAACTCTAAGGAAAGGAAACTGCAATGTAATCTAAAATGCATTTTAATCACTGGGACTGATTATGAGGAGCAGTAAATCAGTAAGGGTCAGTGCTCTAACACCTCACTTCAAATGGCAAACAGTAGTGCAACTGCTTGTAATGGGATTACTCCTGTGAGGAGCTGCCCACTTCTTTCGAGGAGAGGTTCATGGTCAGTTTGAAAAACTATCTGAAAGATCATTAATAAAAGAATAATTACGTAGAAAGCTGAAGACATTATTTCAAGAATTTCTGCAAACAATGGGAAAACGTCACTTATGGTGAAGGCTACAGAAGATAATCTAGGTAGCTCCATATTTCTGATTAATAACAGAATAACAGACTTATTCTTATTTTAAGGGGATGTAGGGAAAGATGAAAAAGTGGTCTCTTTGTGGTCACATATACTAAACTGACTGTTAAATAAATAGAGAAAAAAAAGTGTAATAAAAGATTTTTTATCCTTATCTTAAATATCTCAAAGAAATATTTTATCTTTATCTTAATAAAAATTGATCTTTTATAAGTTTTAAAAGCTTTGATTTTGAGGAATTTTGAAAGAGAACAGATTTTCTCCACTTTCATTGCTTTTATCAAATAATCATCTGATTATTTTCCTCCGAATAACAGAAATGTTTCTTCTGAAAGGCATATACTAAATTTCTATCTAACCTAAGTTAAATGGCTATCAAATACAGACTTACCCTTATCAGTTTATCTCAGAGGGCCCATGGAAGATAAACGTTTCCAGGGTTGGTAGCTCCAAGGCAACCTTGTCAGGTGAAGCACCTTGGGCAAACAGTCATGGGTCTCACAGACTGCAAGACTCCACACAGGTGATGTGCTAGGAGTCTTGTGGCCATGGTTTATCAGCTCCTGAGCAGTGCTCTGAGGATGTCATTACTCCATGATGAGCTCATTCCATAAACAGACCATCTGTGTCTGCATTCATTAGTGTAGACATACCTATGATTTCTGTCTTCCAGCCTTATTAGATGGTCTCTTTGCAGCCTGAATATCACTGGTTATCAACAGCTAACAAGATACACATTGGAAGACCCACATTGTTATAGCCTCCCGTAAGAGTTTGTAGGTAGAGACAGAATAAAGTGCTGGATGGACCAGCACTTTATAGATAGATTGGGGATTCCCAATGCTGGGAAAACATCTACATAATTAAGGAAACAAAAGGTATAGCTGTGATTCAGTAGGCACTGTGCAATCTGTCAGAGAGACAAGCTGAGCAAGGTTGTGAGGTCATGTGTTCAGGACATTCTTACAATTCACTACTAAAAATCAGGAGACAATCATTATGATTCCTTGATTAAATAAACTCAGGGCTTAACAAACAGAAAAATTAGATATGAAGACCCATCTACTTTTCTGGCCTCTTCCCTGCTTACTTACGCATTTTTCAGCACCATTATTCTGTCTCCTACAAAGTAACAGAACATCTCCTTTTATTGGAAAAGTGGAAAATGAAAATGGTTCCCTGTCAGCTGGGAAAAGTCTAATGCATTAAATTCCTTCAGCCTGCGGCTTTGTTGAGAAGGTGTGCAGACATCTGAGATATGCATTATTGTCACCAACCATTGTCACTTCAGCATGGCATAGCCCAGACTAACATTAACACATTTGAAGTAAGGAGATTGCTTAAGATATGTAATCCTGCAAACTTATGAGTTGACAAAATAGCCTGAGCTAGATTTCTGAGTCCGTTTGATACGTGAAAGTCTGTTAGTATCCCTGGAGGTTGCGTGAAATTCGTTCTATATTCTCCCTGATTCTCTTGAAAATAGAATCCACAGATGTATGAGACAGAAAGAAAACTTAAATAATGAAAAGGTAAATTCATGTTTCATTCTATTCATTTCAATGTATTGCAGCCAGCTCCTTTCAATACACATGCATAACGTATATCCAGACATCAGGTTCAAAACAACCACATATTGTTTTTCTGTCTATTAGAGCATGCTGGATAGCTATTATGCACAAATACTAAACTATTGAGAAAAGATATTCATAGAATGGAAGATTTTTTAAATTAATTTCTGTAATTTTTTAACTAATAACAATCCAAACTAAAAATAAAAAAGACAAATGACATTTGCAATATTTGCAAAGAAGCATCTAGTTCTAACAAATCCAGGAAACAATGAATTAGGAAAGGAAAAAAAAGGAAGAAAAAGAAAGATAAACGGGGAAAAAAGGAAAACAGACCAAAAGTAGACTGTGTACTTTATTTTCAGTCTTGTCAGTGATAAAATGTGAAGCTTATTGGTTCTCTTACTGAAGTGGTCTTTTGTCTCTTAAAGGCTTGATCTATAATTAAAAGTTTTTCTGGTACATGATGTTATTTATTCAATTTCCATGAATCCCAATGCTGTTTTCCCTAAAGCTACTGCATCAAGACAAAGACACGGAAAAAGTGAACAGGGAGAAATGAAAGCATTATTAGATCTCTTCATTTATTTATTATGTTTGACCAGGAAGTTTACCTTTTAAAAAAAAAAAAATCAAGATTTTTTTTTTTAAGTCTTTCATTAAAATGCAATGTCCTCTAGTTGATAGCATTTGGGCATCTTTCCCAAGTCTGCCTGACAACATCAATGGTTAGTTGTTGAGCTGCAGTGACCCTGTAAGCAAGCTGTCCTCTGCTATTCTGGCTGCACCTACTATTACTCAAGCAGTAGGAGCCAAACAAATACGACATTTGGATCTTTCCTCCTTGTTCTGCAAAGCGCCCCACCAGGCATGGTGCATGGACAAGCTGCATAAGGAATCGACAATTCCCTGCGATTACACAGCAGGACACGAGCACTGGCAGCAGAGCTGAGAACTTAACTCTGGGGTATACAGGGCTGACAAACGTAGAGACATATTGATCCTCGGCAGTCTGTCTCATCAGCAAAGTAGTAATGGTCTGCATATTAACACAGTAGCCTATGAGGTTACCAAAGACAAGAAAGGACGCTGGAGCTTAGCGCCTAGAGGATGGGCATGCTGTGCTAGCTCCACTTCGCAATGCAGAAGGTTAACCAGCCACTATTGCTTGGCTCAGAGGCCAACACTGGCAATGTGTATTTAAGCAGAAGGATTAAAAATGACTGCTAAAAATGACATCTAAAACATTTGTGCCATGCTGGAAATCATCAGAGCAAGCGAGTCAGATGTAAACTAGCAAGGACCAGCTAATTAAGCAGAAGGAAAATGAGCTCTCTGGATATTAGAGAAAAGTATTATTTTAAATGTGCTGATTACAAAACTATTACCACTTAATAAATGCAAATGTACCCGGATGGGAAGACTATTTCAGCTCTCATTTGGTTTCTAAATCCTCAAATGATAGATTATAACTCTCTGCAATCTCCTCAAATCCTGTGACAGTCCAGGCACCAATCTGGAGCAGTGTTGAAAGAGCTGGGTCTCAGGTGGCGATGAGGAAGGGTGCTGCAGTGTTTGCTGGGGTTGAATGATCAATACTGAGAATCTGGACTTGTTCTCCCCCTTTCAGTAACATCTCTTTCCCCATAGAATCCATATAAATCCATAAATCTGTAAAAGGAACAAAGTAAATGATCAAAATTTCTGTGAAGTTCAATTACTTCAACATTCAGATCTGTCTATTATTTTAAAGAGAGGAATACTTAGTGGAATATATTGTATTTTGTGAAATTTTAGTTTTCTACCGAAAATCTTATATTGGTATGAAACAAACAAACAAAAAAAGAATCATGGTATACCATGGATTTTGACAGATTATTGCTAAAAAATTGTAAATACTGAAGCACTATTTTAGGACTAATTTGCAAACAATTTAACATCAATTTTAACACTATATTGAAATATGAACACTGCAGAACTGCTATTAAATGATAAATGTTGTTAGATATATGCTATAGCTCATATATTATTTTAATATGGAAATAAACACTATGATCTGTGATCAAATAAAAATGCCAATTATTTTTAATGTTTGATTGTTGAAATTTTCTTCTAATAACACATGTTGGATGCTATAATCCATTATAACTTTGAGATGTAATTGAATCAAAATTTCCCATGAAACAGAAATTCTGTTTCCTAGGAAACTGTGGTTTCTTTTTATGTATTTTTTTTGGCTTTTACTACGTACTGTTATTTTAAATTTATTTAGAGATTTTTTGGTGATTCTCCATGTAGATTCTCTGGATTCCAGAGTAAAGAGGACTATAGACTGTATAAAATATTTCTAGAAATATGGTTTACGTTCACTAGAGGTGTCAGTCTTTTCACTGGAAAAAAACAAGAGTATGAAAATGGATAAAGGCTCACAATCTCTGTCAAGGTTTACTGGAATCTGGTCAGGGATTAGAGCTCTTAGTCACCACACTCATATAAATACAATTTAGCTGACTCAACATTTAAGTACACTTGGTATCTAAATTAACTTCTAAGTATTTTATGAGGACATTCTGCACTAGATGATGAAGACAAAGAAGATGAATTCAGTGATTTCATTATAATTTTAACATCAGAGCACATCACTGATATTCTTGCACTCTTGCATGCCAGGATAATGGAAAGAAACTAAAAATAAAGGACTATTTTTAGGCATATTGAATACCATTTAACCTCATCATATTCCTTACAGTCTTAGAAAAGGGCACTCTCCCTATCCATCATTTCCTTGAATGGAGGGGTCTCCTTCCATCTTAGTTGCACAGTAGAGATCTGAATGTACAGGAGTGTCAGGACAGGAGAGAGACAGGGAACCCAACACTCTCTTCTGGACGAGTGAAAAGCCAAGGTTGTTGTACTTTGTCCACCAACAGAAAGAAAAAAATCTTAAATTGTGTTGTGAGTTAGGAGGGAGAAATAGCTTGACACCATGCTGTTACTCCCATTTAGAGGCCTCCACAGAAAAAGCATAGATGAACATCAAGGTTGAGGGTAAATCTTGTTCCAGGACCATGAACTAGAAAACCACTGCAGTGTCAGTGCAGTATACAGTACTGCACTACCACATCAGCTTGGAGAATATCTGCTATCTGTTTTTCTGATCCAAAGCCCTTGAAGATAAAGGGAAAAATCTCTTTGAATTTGGTCCATTTTGGATAGAGATTGTTTACACAGTCTGATGATTCTCATATCCTCTAGTCCCTACCCTCATCCTAGGAGAGGTCAGTCAGTCGGGTGCATTAATTTCAATGGCAACATCTCTATAAAACTGAGATGAAAATCTGCCCTTCTGGGATAAAACAGATTTGAAAATAGCATTATTATTATAGGCTTTAATCATAGTCTTGACATTTTCCCTATGCAGTTTCGTGTCTGAATGAAATATTTGCCTCTTTTTGTACACAATCAAGGAACATTGTAGAGTCATTTGGATCAATTACCACATAATAACCAATAATATTGATTCCATTCTGTTCAGTAATATAATATGCAGCACTGAATATATTAATGCTCAACACTTATTAGATTATTAGACATATTGTTGGTAAGCAATAATAATTAATAATTTAATATTCAATTGTATTGCAGAATCATGCTGGCAGAGTAGCTTAGTTGAAAATGTTTAGATGAAATCAAGTTTCAGACAGCATCCCACTGCAGTACTTCAGCAAAGGACACATTGTAACAATCCTAAGACATACCCTCCAGCTTATTGCTTCTTAGAATTATGAGGAGTACTGAAAGTCTATTTTTTATTTAAATTATTTTAGAATATTTTAAAATATTATTTTTTCTCTTTCTTTTTTAATTTATGAAAAACAAAGATTTTTTGTGTAAATAGGAAAGGACACCTATCTTAGTTACAAGCAACTTTTTTTTTTCCTCTGCAATGCTGCTTCTTGAACCTTGAGTTTTCCATAACTCAGATCAAGGTGGCTCTTACCTTGAGGATGGTGAGGCTTGTCCCCAGTAGATGTCTATAACTTTCAGTAAAATCTCTGCAATTTTTTCCTCTTACACTAAGTGCAGACAACTTGTATGCTGATACTGAATCAAGAAAAGTATACCCAAATCGGAAGGGTGCTGGTCCTGTGCAGGAGCCATCAGCTGGTCTCTCCTCAAGTGACTGAGACAGACATTCAATAATGTGGTCCGAGAGCACAAAGGACAATAATGCATGGTGTTATATGGGGAAATGGCAATTTTTTTTTCTGTTTTACAAATGTGTAGTACCTATATATTCTAATTTGCTCATATTTTTGCATGATAAATAACCCATGCTATTCTTGTACAATATTGTTCTCTTAATCCCTGCATACACATAAACATCAAATATATATAAACATCAAGCTATATATTTGTGCACATTCAAATACACATACAAAGTTCAGCACTAAATTTTATGTGAGATACATACTAGCTAAAAAGCATTAGAGCAGTCACTGAATCAGGGGGCAGTCTTAAAACACCAGCTTACAAGCTTGACTCAGATTAAGTGGTATCTTTTCCTACATGTCATCATTTTTTAATTATTTGCACTAAGTAGAATGTCTAAAAGAGTGACCTCATCTCATAAAAGCCTCAGACCAAACCAAATGCAGAAGCATCAGTAGTTTTGTAAAACACATAAGGTTTATGCAGTTTTTCATTCCCTGACATTCTTATTTGTAATCTCCCCTTTGGCTTTGCAGAGGTTTAAAGTGGCCATTTGTGACAGTCATTCAGCAGTTCTCCTTCTAAAAAAAGCTGCCTGTAACTGCAAACTTATTTAAATGTGAATGTGTAGCTGATGTCTTGCATACGAAATAAAGTAGGTGCTAAAATATTAAACTCCACCACTGTCCACTATTCAGTGCATCCAACTGGTGCTGTCAGAAGCAAGATGCTTGACTAACCAGAGCCTGTGATTTAGTATGACACCTCAACTCTAATTACTCCCTCATCCTGATTCATTTTCTCAGCCTCAGTTTTTCAGATTTGGATAGTCTGCATTCAAGGAGCTGGAGATATAATTTTGTCAGAAATGCACTTGTCTCTGAATGCAGAAGACAGTCAACTGTCTTGGGAGCCCTGAAAATCTTTGCCACAAGGCTAAGTCTTTTGAATGGCAATTTAACCCACTCTTGGATGTATGTGTATCTGGGTTCTGGTTTGCTCCTGGCAGATTTGTATCTTGAGGCCCCAGACTCATGTAAGAAGCTCAAGATTGACTCAATTGGCTCTGACCTGAAACATTTGCACACACCTCTGTCCCCAACTTTACTGCTCTGCCCCATCTGCCAGGTACAGATATGCCTTTCTCCAGTTTACAGGGTCACAAAAGTGATAATTCCCCTGTGCAATTCCACGTGAAGATTTGTGGCAGAGAATGAATCAGGTCATGTGGCAGGGCAGCTCAAAACTACCCCATTGCACATCTGGACCTTAAGCAAATGGCTGATAACAAATTGAGAAGTAAATCAGCAAAAGCATTTTGAATAAATACACTCTGCTACAGGTTTAAACTGCCCATATACCTAACATTTCACCAGAAATGTTCCCCAATGTCCTATGAATCCACAGCACAGGAAACAAGAAATAACAGTATCTTTAAAGCTTTCTGCGAGCCATTATTTTCTCCAGCAATGTGTTCTTCTGTCTTGAAGAAAGGGAATATTCTGTTGACATTACTAAAATAATCTTCTTTCTTTTTAAGTTTGCCATTAAAATAAGAAATTATAGGGATTTTAATTCTTTTTGGAAAGAAGAGGAGGGAATGAAAGCTCTACTTTCTTTCTAATTTTTCCTCATTACTCCGAGAAGAAAGTCAACTTTCAATAGTGTTGCACACCAAAAAGAAAACAGAACTTTCCAGACTATCTCAAAATGTCATATGATTTTTAAGGTTTCAACATATTTTAACATGTTGAAATAAAAAGCCTAATTGAATTTAGGGTTGATTTTGGCTGGAAAAGTTGCATTAAAAATTCACAAGAGTTTTAGATTAGATTAGTTTCATTATTAGCTAATGTGGAGGAAGAACGTGTCTTTTTCCTAGGGAAAGAAATATGTCTTATTGACCATTAAATCTGCCAGTTATTAAATGGTGAAATATGGGACCTCCTGTGTGTTTCCCCAATGTCCACATGTCATGTTAGGTGGCAGGAGCATTGCCCTCCATGCCCAGCAATGTAACACAACGCAGGTGACGTGCCATTGCTGCGCCGTCTGGTCATGCAGATACTACCCTTGCTCTCCATGAGGTGTCACTTCCCTACAGATGCCTCTGATTCCACCAAGATCCAGTTCAGTTTCTATACTCTGCTTTCAGTAACTGCTGTCCATGAGGCATAGGACATCTCTCTCTCATTTCCTGAGTATTCTGACCTGCTAGATTTCTTTTCTATTCTTTCTTTTCTTTTTTTTTTCTTTTTTTGGTGTGTACAGCAAATTTCTTACATACACACACTCACATACACAAAAATCATATCTGCAATGGAGATTACTAATATTAAAAATCATATCTGCAGAGTACAACAGCCAGATTCCCATTCTGTAGCTCCTGAGCACTTTCAGAAGCCATTTTCTTGCTCTTTCCTCACACACAAAAGTTATTATTTCTAACTCACATATTTTATTCAGCTGTTACCAGTGCTACCTGGACTGAGCTTACTGAGGAACATATGCAAGATGAAGAATTTCTCAGGGAACATTGAATCCCTCCTGATATTACCAATAATATCCATAAACAGGGAATTTGACAGCTTCTGAAGTAAAGCTTGACAAATTAGCTATGTACCATTTAGCCTGCATGATGCATGACTTCTGTAATCCATGGTCTCAGTCCATGTGTGAGGGATTTGCATACAATCTGCAAATTAATTGTGTCTAATAAAGTTAACAAGTCACATGTCATCATTTCCTAAAACACAAACTTTTTCAGATTTCCAGTGTTTATCTTCCTGTATGGGACAACTCACAAGATTCCTTTATTCATTTCTGTTATTTTTCTCATTGATTTTATTTACATGCTACCTTTTTCAATGGTCTTACCACTGCAATACATTGGTTACAAGCAAATTTTGCCAGTAACTTCAGTTTGAATGGATTGAATTTCCAATGGGGGCAATCCAACATAATTCCACATCAAATTAATCCATGGTTTTTATTATTCTGTGACTTGTGAGGCCCCAGTAAAAATAAGACCTTATTTTTGCTGAGTATTTTACAAACATGCAATAATATATCTTTCCTACCCCAGCCTATCTATTGTCCAGATAGACAAAGGACAAATCTCATGAAAGAGAGTGGAAATGAATGAATGAATGAATAAATAGATAGATAAATAAATAAATAAGTAAGAAAACTATTGGTGGTGATTCTGGCTATCTATATTATTTAAGAGGAGGACTGCATTTTTGTTATCAGATTGGAATGTACCAGCTCCTCTCTTGCTGTTTCGTGCTATTAAGAAAAGTAAAAGAGACATCTATACCCATTTTCTGCAACGTGTTTATTTTGAGCAAGTGCTTTGAAATAGAAGCACAAAGTGTTTTCCCCATCTTGGCTATTTTTGTCCACTTTGAAGTCTTTTCCCTCTATATACGTATGTCTGTGACAAGGGCAACACAGAAACTGAAGTCCAAAACCGTTGAATTTACAAATCTCTTTATATCTCAATCTTTAAATCTGAAGCAGGGAGAGGGAGTGGGGATCCTTTTCCTGCATCTTCTCTTGTGATGGTGGTGGGGTCCCTGCCCAGTGCAGATAGGAGGGTCACCTTTTCAGGGATGGCTCTAGCTGCTTCCTGCAGCCTGGATGCCATAGGTCCAGCAGAGCCATGGAGATTTTGTGACTACTCAGTTACAGGAGCTGAGCAGAAACGATTGTCCTCTGGTACAGGAAAGATTTCCCAGGTGCCCCTTGATGGCTCTGCCTATAAGGTTCAAATCACATGAGAGCACACAAGATGCTCTGCACTTTCATTTCTTTCAGAAAAAAAACACAAACAAACAAACAAACAAACTCCTATATCTTAGGCATTTCTTGCTCCAAAATCTGTCTACAATATACAGCAGGAAAGATTTCTGATATGTGGAACCAGCAAATATTATTGAAGATCAAATCTAAAAACAAAAATTAGAGTTCTGCACATTGTAACCTACCTTTTCATTGCTACTATATGTCAGTTTGTATGTGTATAAAAGCTTGATTAAAGACCATAATGCAAATAATTTAAAAATTTCTATTTCTTCTTTTGGCAACACTATCCTACAGTATAATTACATGATTTCTAGAGGGTACTTAAAATGAATTATAGGGTGTTTCCTTCATATTCTTGGTAGCAACTGAGCTACAGAGCTTAGTATTGCCTTCTGTAAATACCATTCCAAATAATCATGAAACATCCTATAATTCAATTATAAATAACCTCTGAGAACCATAAAATGATATACTCCAGGCTGATGACACACACAGATGCATTCAGCATCCTGACTGTAAAATGAAACCTAAAACAAACCAAGCATTTTCACTTGCTTTTAATCTGCAATGTGCTTCTGTGCGTGAAAAACACAAAGCCTATACAGTCTGTAACACTCTACTTTGAATTATTTTTTTCTGAAACAGAAAATTCAAAAACAAAACAAAAATCTATTATGTTTTCCATTAAAAGAAATAAGTAATAATTAAAGGTCTCTATGCAGCAGTGGATAAAATGAATATATTCAGGAAGAATCAACAGCCTTTTCAGGAAAATAATTTTTTTTTCTAACACTTACAAAAATTATGATATGACATTTCTAAGGATGTGTTCTTCTGTTACTTAAGTCCCCCCATCTTGATGCACTCCTTAAGAACCTCCCTTTGCACTATCAAAAGGAAAAACAGGTGTTTAAGATAAATGTAAATTGGCCCAATATGTGGGCAGCTCTGTGCCTAAATTGGGGAGAAGAAGGACTGTTCTTCACTAGATGACCAAACACCTGTGCTGGACTGTGCAATGCACCACATCCTCTTTCACTAGCTCCTGTGAGCAAGAACCTATGGGCCATGAACCAGGAGACTCTTCTCCAAGGTGAGCCTGGCTGTATGCATCAGGAACAAAGCCACCAACATTATATAGGTCATCAGAGCAGAATGGATCCATAAACGTCTTGATGCAGTGTGAAAAAAAAGATGTGTGGATTAAGAACAAGATGACATGTTGGCTTGAGAGTTTGAATCCTTAAAAGCCTGGGCAAAGCCTCACAAATGTGTGATCTTTAGTGTCGCTCTGACATCCAGCATCACTCTAGTTTTTAGATGTATTGTGAAGTGGGAGGGATAAAATCGATGATCTCTCAGTGAATTATCTCTGATAAATAAGTGCTACCGTTTTTCTGAAAGCACTTGTTTCCTTTTCTATGTCTCTTCTTGAGAGAATTTGGGATTTTTTTTTGCCTCAGAAGAAACTCTACTCCATATCCCAGGTCATCTCCCATCTGTTACCACTAAACAGGCTAGTTAATTTTGGGAATGCTAAAAACGAGTTTTAAATAACGTGTTTCACATTTGATGCTCCCCAACATTGGAAGGCAAGGCATATGGGGGAGCAGCAGTTGGTGGAAGGATTTTATCTGTGTTCTGAAAAACTAGTTAAAGGAGTTCTTGTGAGGATACATGATAGAAGTTAAAGGCAAGATAGAAGTTAAAGGCAGTTAAATTGCCATTTCACTCTTGGACTATTATTATGTACATAGAGTGCACCTGGTATTGTTTACCTGTAACGTGTGTTTAGCTGTTTTAATATTCACATTTGAAATAGGAAAGCAGGCGCTCCTTATTTTGTGGTTTATAGTTCTCCAGTTGTCTGTAACTTTGCAGCTTTCCATTTGCAAGCAAACTCACGCTCACTTCTGGGCACAACATTACCAGGAAAATACAGATAAGGTGAAGGGAGCTTGAAAAGAAACAAAAGTTATTATGAAGCTGAAAGGGGTGATGTATAAAGGAGATAAGTATGCACAGCTTGACTAAAAAATGACTAATTGCTAGGACATAATAACTATTCTGAATAGAGTCTTAATTGATTTATTTGAAGAATACTCATGGCTTCTTTTTAGATGCTGTACTAATAGACTTATTTATCTGTCTAGGTTAAGGATAAAATTGAAGACTTCTGTCCTCATCTGATATTTGAAATTGGGGAAAACTAAGGGCAGAGAACCATAAGCATTCATAGGGTTATTCAGATGAGAGTGGCTCTTAAAATATTCCTGCATGAATAGGCCAGTGTGTCACCAGAGGAAGCTAATGGGTGTCCTGGAGTCTCATATGGTGATAAACAAAGACATTAAAAGATAATGGCTATCAGAGTCTTAACAGTGAATTAGGCTACTCCTAGATACAAACCAACACTGCCTGTGAATATTATGTACTGTGGAACACCAGCCTTGAATTCTTGGTAAGGTGACTAGCATAAAATGTGTAAGAAATCTACTTAAAAGTGAGGAAAATAAAGGATATGGTGTACATTTCAAAAAATATAAAAACATTAGTTCATAATATTAAGATGGTGTAAAATGTCATAGCTGCATTGACTTCAGCAGCACTGTGTTGATTTGCATGAGCTGAAGTTCTATCCCTAAATTGTTTAAGAAAACCCAGAATGAAACTATAATGAATTTATTTTTGGAAGGACACCATCTGGTGTTTTATTGCTAACTGACAAGAAGTAGGGAAGGAAAGTCTGATTGCTGGTTGCAAGAGTGGTACAGGATTTGCTCTTAACAAGGGACAAATGAGGATGTATTTAACCAAGTAAATGTTTTTAACAGGTCCCCTCACAATAATCTACAAGCTGGTGATGATGTCCAGCTAAATCCAGTGACCTGTGCATCGTAAGTTGTCTCTCCTTAAAAATGGTGAAATTCAAAATAATGGCATAGTTCTGTCATGTTTGAGAAGCAAATTGACCCCCTATCTAGATCTTTGTTGTATCAAATCCAGTTTCTGCATGCAATGGCTTCAATATTTCTGTTGATTATAGCTGGCTATAAGTATAAGCAATCTCACCCTTCATGTTTCATATACTACTATAAAACCACATTCACAGTATAAACTTGAATTTTCACCTCAATATTGATTTTATTGCATTCTCTGGTTCCCTCCATCTTTCCCATGAATCCTTGTCTACACTATAATTCATTTTTCAGCTGTACTAGTACATAATTTATTGTGGAACTGTCCCTTATAGCACATGCTACTCTGAGCAAGGTAAAGGTAGTTTTTTTATGCTGTTAATTAATCTGAGGGAAAGAGCATTCAAGGCTTTTTTTTTTAATACTGTAGCAGTGTCAGATACACCTTCTTTGTTTCTTGTTCAGTGATAATTTTAGCAGAGCCCCAGGTAGAGATCAGATTAAGCGACAACAGAACCTTTCTGAAGGAGAGTAAATTATGATGTTCTGAGCAGCAGCCAGTTTTTTTTTCTTTTTTTTTCTTTTTTTTTTTCTTTTTTTTTTCTTTTTTTACTGCAGGCAACAGACAGTGACAAAGAAGTGCCAAAACAGTGTTTGTGTAGATAAGCATGAGCGTGAGTTATTTAGTAGTGGAGAGCTAAGAAAACTAAATACTTGTTTTATTTGCCTATCTATCATGAAACACAGACATGTTTGAATGATGGGAATACAATGAAGAGCGAGGAGACAACTTCTCTTGATAAGGTGCATGTTGGAGGCAAAAAAGAAACTTTCGGGGCATTTATATTCATTTCTATGATTAGTAAGCAGCAA
This sequence comes from Nothura maculosa, assembly GCA_032353885.1. Classification (NCBI taxonomy): domain Eukaryota; kingdom Metazoa; phylum Chordata; class Aves; order Tinamiformes; family Tinamidae; genus Nothura; species Nothura maculosa. Next base: position 7,773,299 of record JAUBOD010000819.1, on the reverse strand, counting down.
TTGTAGAATGCAAAAGCGCATATCAGATAAGGTTTAAAGTCTCCATGTTTGTTGTGCAGCATCGCTTTCTGTGAGGAAGCACATGTTTGGTATTGTCCTGCAGTGGTTGGGAGCTGCTCTTCTCACTGCCAAAACCCAAGCTGGAGTTTGCTGTTGGAGCCCTTGGTGAGGATTCACAGCAGGAAGGAGCAGTCCTGAGGCTTGAACTGCAAGATAGGACCTCTGTGTCCTTGAACTCGCAGGTTTCTACAAGCTGTTCTAAGGCCAGGGAGAGGGAGGGAATGCTGCTCCAAGCTTCACGGCTCTACATGAGATGGTGGCAATGGCAGCTGGCTGTACCAGCACTGGAATGGTGAAGCAGTGCTCTTCTTTCTGCTAGACATGAGTCTGAGCCTGTTTTGAATTAAATTTTGATGGATTGCCATTGAAATGCCAGTCCGTACGAGTTATACACATTCAAGGGTTTCTAAGGAACATTACATAAGGATAATCCCATAGCTTCAGCATGAAGAGAGATAGTACTTTTAGTATCTTTACTTCTATTAATGCTTCATGGAGAGTATACTGTTAATATAGAAATGTAATTACAATGTGTCTGCAGTTATGAATAAGGCCATAAATATTTTCCCGTTAGATTCAAGGATACAGAAAACAGTGTGCTTGCTCTTCTGTATTAATATACTTAAAAGGAGATAGTCCTAATGGAAAGCAGTCCCAGAGGGACTGCAGACAGTAAGGTAAAGGGAGTCATGTGTGTGCCTCCTGGCGTCATAGTGACTCAAGAATCACAGCCAACACATGGAGAACACAAAGAGCATCTTCCTAAAGACAGATAATAACAGACCCAGCATCCTTTGTCCATGTGAACACTGGAACAGGAGGTTTCACTGCAAGCGCAGCTTAGAGGCACCAGAGGTGTTTGCTCATAAGGTAGTTGGACTATGAATTCAGTAATGCTCTTCATGTGGTCCATGATAGCAAGCTTTACTGAAAAAAAGGTATTTTAGCTTGAGCACAGGACAGGTCCAACAAACTGGAGTCAATCTGGAAAATGAACTGATGAAAATACATTTATTGTTCTATGTCAATAGATTTAACTAGTTAAATCGTCTGCTGTCTTGCACTCTATGCAAGTTGCTCTATTCAATCTTCTGTGAATAAATCTGCAGTTTAAATAGCAGATTATTTAAATAATTCATGTGCTTCAGTGTTTCCTTGACTTTGGCATAGAACTGCTGTGTGTCCTTGGGCAATTTATTTCTCCTCTCTGGCCTTCAGTTCACCATTTGCAAAATAAGTGTGCAGTTGGTGCTCAATTAATAGTTATAACAGAGGTGGAATAATCCAGAGAAATCTAAAGTGTGGATAACAGAAGTGATATATTAACATACATTCATTGAGAGGACCTGAGATATTTAGTCAATTCTTCACAATTCTGTCTGAACACATTTACACCACTTTCAAATTGATGCTTACACAGACCTACTTCTGGTGTTTCTGCATCTACTGTACAGGTCATCTGTAACGTGGATAAACCACATGGGGATAATGTGTGGATGGATATTATAAAGTACTTAAATAAGCATCAAAAATATATAATATCTTATTGGACCAATTAATATTGTGACTGAAATGGCACAATATGGGATTTTAACCCCAATAAAAAGCTCTTCTTCAGTAAAATACCTTATAAGAATTAGCAGATGTAGCAAAGAAATCTTTCTGAAATATATTTTTTTCCTTCATTGAACGTAGCATTAGGAGAAGAGTACCTACGTCATGTGCTGTTAAACACTAGGTGTAGTCTATTTCTATCTGAACATGATAAGCTGTAATAGAAAGACTTTCCTAGAAGTGGTGGGGTTTTTTTTTTTTTTTTTTGTATGAGTCTGAGTACACATGTTGGTAGTTTCCTTTGTTACAAAGATAAAAGAGAGATATGTTAACTCTGACTAAATGGGTGAAATGCAGAACTTTTCCAAACACTAGGTGATTTAAAGATTTATATATAATTTTGGTCTAGTATTTAGAGTTGTATATCACTATAAATCATTATTGAGGCTTAGAAAAATGTTCTCTAAAATCCAAAATATGAGAAAAATGCATGATTAAGAGAGAGAATTCCCAACTCTGAATAAGCTGATGCAGTGAGAATTGCTTTCACAATGAAAACAACTCAAAACTGTCTCTTTTGAGTAATTCAATATGTTATCACTTTGCTGTTACAGCTGTCTGAAACTTCTTATTTTCTTTATAATTTATTCAGTTATCCAAAAGGTCAGAGGAGGAGTGTGTTACAGTTGCTTTCTTGGAACCCATTGAAAGATGTCACCACTTGATGTTAAGGAATAAGGCATCGTACCAATAAATATTTTGCATATCATAGTAATGATCATAAATTATTTTTTAAACCATTCTTTCCAAAACTGGAGAATCTGTAAAATATTCATATCTATATGTTTTCTATTACAGATAACCAGATATGCTTAGTCTCTTCATTCAGTCTTGATGAATGGATCATTCTCCTCTCGTTCTTTGAAACTTGGGCTGCAATCTGAAGACATATTAGAAAACCTGTAACTTGTGGCTGTACACTTCTGAACTCCCAAGCATTCTTCTAAAATTTCGAGGTCATTTGCATCTTTGGTGACAAGCTAACAGTAAAGAATGGAATAAAATTTTAGAAAAGGCATTCCCTAATCACTTTAAGTCTGTCTGAAATCTTACATCAAAAGCAGAAATTCCTGATATCTAATCTTATCCTTACTGTAATATCAAAAAAGCCTTGTTTTTCAGGTGAAGTGAATGCTGGAGCAAGTTCTCCTTGTAAATCAGTGTCTTCAAATATAAGCTCCTAAATAAAGTTTCTTCTGTGTTTGCACTCATATGGACAGTGACTTTGATTAGATTGGATCCTTCCCAGATCCTGTTAGCATCTCTACAGAAAGAATACTTTTTACAAGGGTGGGCTTACAAGCAAAAGGCAGTCAAAAGCTCTTTTCATGCCTTCGCTATGTTGACCTTCTATCAAGTTTCAAGAATATTTCCTTCATAGAGCATCTGTCTTAGCTGAATTCAGTACAAAATGTTAATTCAATATAGAGACATGCCATTCTGTCACAGCAGTCAGGTGACTGCTAGTGAAAGGAATATGGATTATGATTAGTATTCTATTGCAAGCTGCTTTTCCAGTGGCACCTTCTTAATTCTGGTATCTCTTGTGCTAGTAGAATCAGAATGTTGCAGCTGAAGTCAGCAAACCCATGGTATCTCTACTTGGTATTTCTCTTAGAAATCTCTACCAAATCTACCATTTTCTATGAATTCTGAAATCAAATTTTCCAAATCAAGCTCACTATGCAGAAATTCTTCTTTGATATCTGTAAGTCTAGTTCATGAATATCACATATGGCAGAAATGTTATATAAGAATAAATATTCCAGTAACTTCCTTAATTCAACTTCTTTGAGCCTGCAATTATTTCAGAGAGCTATAGTACAATGGAAGGAACACAATGAGAAAATACATTACAGCTATACAAATGAGATTCAATACTGAAGTAATTCCCTGCACTGGGCAAATAAAATTGTTATTTCTACATCATTATGCTTCAATGGAATAAAGAATAGAAAGATCTGAAGTAAAACAGCCAATTAAAAAATATCCTTCATTTGCCCTTTTTCAAGGTGTATTACAATGAAACTGCCTTGTGATAGTAATATTTGATATTTTCATGATGATTTATTTGATACAGTTCATGAAAAAATCCATATTTATTGAATATTGCACTGCAGTTGATTCTAATATCAAGCCACAGCCATCATCTTGAATTTTATCTCCCTGAGAGCAAATGTCCATAGACAATATTTGATGAGTAAACTCTTTAGATGCAATTTGATCTTGCAGATCAAGAAAAATCCTTGAGTGGTGCTGTCTTCAGTAAAAACTGCAATAGGCTTTTTTGTTCATTGTAGAACATTTCCATGTGGAAAATAGCTGACTGTGGCCTTCCACTCAGGTACTCAAATGTTTCTTATCTTTCTTTATAGCAATAGCAGTTAAGCATCTCACATAACTGACAGAACTAATGAATGAATATATAAGATGATCTTATATTACAGGAGTACCCAAATCGTGATTCATGATCACTGTATGCCTTTCCAGTAGTCAGAACTGTGTCATTGGATTAACAACAGGACTTCACTGGCGGTGCAAGAAATAAGGTAGCAGGTGGTGCTGTCACTGAAATTTCAAGGTTGCTCTGGGACTCCTGTTCATGTTCATGCTGTTCAAACTGATAGGAGCAAACCCTCTCGAAAACTGTTGTCAGTACCTGCTTGAGAATTATTCTCCAAGCTCTTCCTTCCCTTGGCTTTCAGAGATGTCTTGCAGCTCTTGGTGATATGAAGATTTTGGCAGATATAGTTTAGTAAGGGAAATCTATCACTCTGATATAGGAAAAATAATGTCTCTCTCATACTATGATTGTAGGAACTAGAGGGAAATTAAAAGATTTGCCTAAAATCAAACATCCAATCAACGGCCAAATCAGAAAACAAAACAAAGTGGCAGATGATTGGCTACCAAGTTAAAGAATTCTGCATCTAGGGATGCCTAGATACAGAATTATTTTTCTTTATTTGATTTCTTCATACAATGGTCCCAGTTCCACTTCTTCCTCCCAGAGGTCAATGGTCCCAGATCCAATTCTTTCTCCTAGAGGTCCATCTATTAATTTCCAGTAAAATGGTTATGGGTATTTAAAAGATCGCGGAAGAGGGAGATGACCTGGAAACTCACTTTATTCAGGATAAGATGATATTCTTCCCTATTTACTCCAGCTGTATAATGTAAGGGTCCTCTTTAAGGACGGCGGTGCAGTGTCTATCAGCAAGCATGATGCCTTGTTAGTAGATAGCCGACTTCAAGGCCAACACTTGTTCCAGCAGTGGGCCAAAACAAGGCAGATGTCCGGCTGCTGCATGACCATGAAGCTGATTGGACAGTCCTAGTGTAATCCTTAGGAACTGTGGCGCACTTGTTTTTAGGTAAAAAAGGCATTGTATCTGGGACCTTATAAGTATACTTACAGAGGATTGGATGGTACCCTCAGATGTGTGAACCTGGCACACCAGGATTGGCAGGGTGGATATGTAGCATACATGTGTAGCTTGCTTGATCTCTCTTGTAAAGTATATAAAGATTTGTTGATTATGAAATAAACGTTACTTGACCATCCCCTTTGACAGAATAATCTCTCAAAGAAGGATCATCCTTTATTTTGTCTCCTTTTTTTTTCTTTTGTACAAAGATTTCTAATGATGTGCATTGTTCTTTTTGTTTTCTTTTAATTCACAATCTATGAATCTTGACCAGTACTTTAAATCTTTTTGCCATCAGACATTTCTGTTTGCTATTATTCATGTAATCAATATCTCTTAGCAGGAGTGTCATTAGCTGTCCAAAGGCCTCAGGTATGTTAAAAGACAGGAGGAATAAATGTAACACATGGTATTGACTCCATGTACCTTGTCTGTTCTGTGTATAATTATAAAATGATTATCTTAATAATTAATTAGGGCCAGCTGTGTTCCATAATAGCATCAGTGAAAATCTTCACTATCAGAGAATCACATTATCTTCCCACCATGATAATGTATCCTGAAAATAACAAGTAGCGCTTGGATGAGTAATGACCAAATCTTCAGCTTTTGTAAAATGTCATAACTTCACTGAGTGATTGTAAGTATGAAAATATGCAGGAAACAAGACCCAATCTTTTCATCTACGGAAGGATGAAACAGATCTATGCTATATTTAGCTGACTTAACCTGCTCGGCCACACTTTTTCTTTGCCCATAGTAGACTACATTACAAAAAAATCCATAATGATGGACATGTCATAAAAAAGGATGACATTAGAAGTTTAATTTAAATGACAGAAAGTGGAATCTGAAGACCAGGAAGATAATATTATTTGCCTAAGGGAACTCAACACGTCTGTGGCAAAATCAGGAAATGAAACCACAGGACAGTTCATCACTGAGTGAAAACTGATGTGGTTCCTGAGTCAAAAAAATCAAAATCTGAGGCAAAACCAGTTCTTACTCTTACCAACTTTCATTGGTACTATTGCGAGCAGCAAGTCAAGAATTAATTTCAGAATTATTTGAGATATTATTCGAAGATAGATAAACACCAGTGACTTGCAAAGGAAAAAAAAAGTTAGAAAAGATTAGAGCAGAGGAAAAAAAATAGTTTCTTAGCAGTATTCAAACCCAACTGAGATAAACTTTCCTGATAGTTTTTCCTATTACTTTTATATTAATTTTTAATATGATCCATACTCTTGTTATTCTTTTCTTATGTTAGATATCTGATGATAAAACACTGAATATAGGAATGTCAAAATTACCATCATGAATCAAATCATAGATTCTAATATTTGATCTGACATTGGGTAGTTGCTTCAAAGGATGATGTACAGATCATTAACACTGCTCAAAAATGGGCTGTACAGAAACATAAAATATGGAAATCCAGAGAGAATACAGTAAAGGCCATTAAGCAATACACCACCCAAGTCATTTCTCCATCTCTGAGAAAGTGCTATCACAGAGACATTATTGTTCCCATTTAGGACTCACTTATTGCCTGCACTTAGGTCTAATTCAGCAAATGACTGACATGCATTAGGACAATGAGATTTAAATATAAGTTTGACTGTTTTCTGATTTAAGTCTTTACGACTTCTTAAATAATTGTGGAATTCCAATACTTCAGAGAAATCCGCCAAAATAACGGGCTGGAGAAATGGATTGAAAGCATTAAAAACATGCTAATCCTGAAACTAACAAAAGAAACAAAAAATAAACAGGAAACAAAAGAAACAAATCTTTTATGGTTAAAGAACAAGCAGTTTTTTTACCCAAGAAATAACCTTCAGAAAATGGAAATGCAGTCCCAGTGAACTCCCTGGAGAGACATCTAAACAACGGCAACCAAATATGGCATAAAATTTATGAGGCAATTTAAAGAACAAAATGACTTAAAGAATGAACCAGAAGAGGTAATCTAAATATATATATTTTAAAAGGATAAATCATGAAACTGTGAGAGAGCTAAGGAGCAATTAAGGAGACAAATATATATATGAGAGAACCTAAGTGGATACTTGGCACTAGTCTCCATTTACTCCAAAAGTTTCCAGGCCTACTCTTCAACTACTAAATATCAGACACTATCAGAGACTGGAGTGTCAACAAAAAACACAGGAGCAAAATGATAGAATAAGGAGTGGAAAGTTCATATTGCTGTATAAGGTGAACCCTAGAGAAACATCTAAAATGGTGGAAAAGATAGTACTGGCTCGCCTGTCCACTTTTTGTCGGTAATAAGGTATATTCAATTAAAATGGTAGGTTAAAAACTCAAAATATTAGAAGTATTTTTTTTCTTATCATCTAGCAAAGACTAGGCATTGTCAGATATGATAATATTATCACACATTTGCAAGAGCCATTCATGCAGTCATAATGAGGACCATAATAAAATATTTTGCTATTAAAATTTTTTTAAAAAAAGATATAAACCTGTGAAAAGATCTATACAGTACCTATTTCCAGAGATAGGATATTGGACTAAACAAATCTTTGCTCTGCTTTTAAGACAATTCTTAAATGTTTAAATTATCACTCATCTTGTGTGTCATGTTGGCATTCTTAATGTCAAGTATAAAAAAAAATCAGAAATAACAATGTAATGTTGTAAAACCATAAAGAGCAAATAAGATTAGGAAAGCCATTTCCTTTACTGGGATTTGTGAGCTAAAGGTTAACTTCCAATTAGAGTTTAAAAGGAAGAACTTTTATTCTGCTTCGGTCGAGGCTTTTAGCAAATCACATTTATATGTGCAGAACATTTGTATATTTCCTAATAATTTTCCATTGCGTTAAAGGCTGTATGCATGCTGCTAGTACCTGCATTGTCAGTTTGGACATAAGATATTCAGTGATAAGACTTGTTAATTTGCATTATCAGATATTGCTGTCCTGCAATTGATTGCAATCATGTTACTATTCAGCTGCCAAGTAAATCCTATTCACCAAACTTGTGTTGCTAAGTGTAAATAATATTCAGTAGAGAAAGATTAATTCCTGTGTCACATTCATATTATAGAAAAATAGCAATAATAGTGTTGTATTAAAAATAACATAAAGGAAAAAGATGAATAGTACAAAACAATAGCCGATGTGTTTAAATAATAGCAGGCCCTGGGGATTAAGTAATACTTTGCATTTTTATAATGCTTTCAATATAAGGATCTCAAAACACTTCACAAACATTAGCAAAATAAGCCTCACAACACTCTTTAGGTAGGGAAATATTATTATCCTCATTTTACAGATGAATAGGCTTCCTTATGAGGAAGATAAAGCCAAGTGAGGTTCCCAAAGCCACAAAGCATGTTAGTAGCAGAATTACTAAACAGGCTCTTTGCTTAGATTACACAGAGACAGAAATCTTGACAGATAGAACAGCATCTATATATCCCCTTGAAAGCCAGGTCACATGTCATATATTCATGGTCTTAATGAAAATTGCTAACATGAAATACATGAATTTTCATTTGTAAAGTCAAAAGGAAACTGTAGTGGAAATCTTCCATCAAAATGTCTGTGGAACAACTGCCTGCAGAGTCTTAAGGCAAAGCTCTGTTTGTTGTGTGCCTCATTGCCTACATATCCCTGGAGTCATTGCTGGATTCACAAAAGCCTGGTCCCACACTGCCAATCCTGACTTAATCTGCCTCGCAAGAACCCAAACCTCTTATCTGCCAGACTTCCGACTTTTTTTCTCTTTTAAACTGATAAAAACATATTTTGGCTCCTAACAATCCACATAGAAGAATGAGTTTATGTAGGGCTGTAAGGAGATATAATTTTTTCTTCCTGTCTATACCTATCTCTTAACTGATAAAGTTATTGCAGGAATGTGTTTTACAGGTTTAAATACAATATGTATCACTACAAAATTTTCATTGCACCTGACTTAGGAGTGACAAAGACAACCCATATCACATAGCAGTAGCCCAAGCTCTGCTATAGCATGTGTACATGTAAATTTGAAGTTCTCTTGGGTTTACATACCTATCACTAAAACAGATTATGGCCAATCTGCTTTAATTTTATGGTTAACAACACAGTAAAAACAAAAGAGCCAGATATGGTTCTGATTTTTATTTTGTTCTGATTTTTTTTTCAGGATGATGAAGAAAAGACAGCTAAGAAGACAAAAAACTTGGAGTGATCAATATATAGCCCCCATCCTTTCTACTTTTTTTCTGATTGCCACTGATAACTGCCATCTCTGCTTCTCAGGCCCTGCCAGGACAACAGGAGCTACTTCAGTGCCAACAGAAGGAAGAGGATGTGCACATATACGTATCTAGGTATATGCATAGATACGTACATATTTTGGACATTCCAGCTTTCTAGATGGTGTTACAGCAGCTTTCATGCCCTTATTTGTTAGCACGTTCTTCTCTTCACTTATTGCAGTGCTCTTGTCTGTCCCTTTCACCTATAGCTGCAGGGGAACCCCTGAGTGCTCTAATTGCTGGGAAGTGCACTCATCTCTGCTAGTCAAACAAGGAACTGGATTTTTGCAATATTTTTAAGCAAATCTAATTAACTCATTTTAAAAAAAAATCAAAGGAACAGATTTTTTTCCAGCTGGATTCTTTCTTGTTGCATAGACATTGGTAGTTGACTGGCCAGGAGCAGAGCTGGAGGCAGGAACATCCCTCCTCTAAACAGTCCACGATTATTTTGGCTTAAGATGATTGCAAAGCCACAATCTCCATCTATTCAGGACTGTAAGCCTTTTTTTTCTCAAAATTATTAACTGGATTTTTTTCTTTTTAGGAAAATGTCCTATTTTGAGTCATTTTCAACATGACCATATCTATAAATCTCTGTAAAACTGACTAACTTAAAACTTATTCACTAAGTTTCTCCTTACTCTGAATGAAATGAGGGACAAAGACAATAATAGGTTTTTCATAACATACTATTTTCATTAAGTAGCACAAATGTCAAATATTTGACTCACTGCTATTTTTGATTCAAGTAGAAATGTACTTATCCTGAAAACAACAAAAGACAGTCTTTAAAAAATGCTATGACACCTTATAACTAACTCATTACTTTCAATATGAAAGCCAAAGAACTGCAGTTTACCACTGAAATGAAAGAATGGTACCATCACAAGGGACCTGTGCTCCTGCAATAACAAGGAATTACAGCATGAATCTTCCCATTTGAACTTAAAATAATATATATATATATGCTTCTTGAAAGCCTTAAACCTCCAAATTTCATTAAAAGAAAGTGAAGAACTCTAAGTTGAATTCTGAACAGAATGATTTTAGGAAAATCTTTCTTTGTCATCTACTTGTAGTCATTTAAACATGGAATATTATTTTTTTCTAGGCATATATAGTATATTTTTGACTTTATTCAAAAAATGATTTTATAAAATTATGATTTTATTATTCATTTAGACACTCGGTTATCTAATCTTACATGCCGAAATTTTTTTTTAAATCAGGAATAGAAAATATTCTTGAGGTCATCAGGAAACTAGCCTAAGAAGTTCTCCAATGTTGGCAATAAATCTCAGGGAGCTGTCAGGTCTGTTACAGGTTCTCCAGACAGACGTGGCAAGGAAGTACCAGGACTAAAGGAGGTTTCTTCTAAATGGAGGGATGGCAGCTGGATGCAGTATTCCAGAGGAAATTGGGAAATTGTGACTCCTGGAGCTCCATGCCAAGCTTACCTCTGCACTGAGGATGTCACATCAGTTCTGCACAAATTTCATTGCTGATGACAGTGGGAATCTGCCTTTCAGCTGAAACTGGAGTGCAATGAAATAAAGTCCCCTCCTTCAAAAAATAAAAAGGAGAGAACTTATTCTGCAGATTTGTCCTGAGTCTACTGAATTTAGTAAAAAGATCAAATTAATCTGCTATAGAAACTGCAGTTGCATATTAGTAGTGGACCTGAAAGAAGGAAAAAGAAAGTGGAGAAATGAGAAAGGAAAACACCTAGACAAATAATGGCTCAGCCATCCTAAATTCCATAACCAAGTATGGTTCTACTCTTCCTATTACTACTATAATACATTAAAATATATGCTTCTTTATATATATACAAGTATGTGAAAAGATAAATAAGTAAATAAATACAAAATCATTCCACTAACTTTCAATGTCCTTTTAGAGTTAAAAGCATATTAAATGTGCTGAACTAGGATTTATTGACAAAAAGGATTTGGATTTTAGCTAATATGCCTAGAAGGCTAGCTTCAAGAAGTCAACAAAGTTGGCTTTCCCTTTTGCTAGGTAATCTGTTAGTGCTTTAGGTGTTTGTATGTAGCATGTTTTAATTTCAAGACAAAATATTTACCTATTTTGCTTTGGAATACTATTTGTCTTAAAATGCTTGACTAATAATGGTGGGGAAGAGGATGCTGGACCATCTGCTTGTGTGTTGTTTGTGCTTATTTTGCACTTGCAGAAAAAGAACTCAGTTCCCATGTGTGCTCCCACCTCCTCCAAACAGCCCCTAAACAAACAACAGTTAGGTTTATATGGGAAGACTAAAAATGAAATAATCTCTTTAGGAGAGACTAACAGACTCCTAACCTTAGGAGACTAACAAACATAAGCCCAACCACCAATGAATTGCAAGGATTCCAGCTGCAAGAGGAATCTGCTAGCTCTGTGTAGACCACACTATATTAAATGTGTTTCAGGTTATTCAGAAATCATCACTATGTAATAAATTTGGAAGATTTACCTAAGAGATATTTTGGCTTCATCACTTTTCTAGAAAAAAACAAATAAAAGGAAGTTACACTCACCTAGTGCAAAAGGTGCAACTTCATTGACTCGGGTTGTACTTTTCCATTTGCAACAGCTAAATTTCTGGTCCAGTTTTGCCCAGTCAGTAGTGCAGGTACATTCTAAATAGCAGACATTTCTCCTGGAAACTGCTCAGTCATTTTAGCATTCTCTGAAATAAACACTGGGGGAAAGGGCAGTATTTATGAGCCAGTTGAATTATAGCGAGAGGTTGATACAGTTATAGGTGATCTGAGTCTTCAATAAAGCCAGCACAGCCCGCTAAGATTCATTTATGAATGGCCATTTGTCCTGTATGAAAGAGAAACATTCGCAGAATTTTGATGCTTTGTCTGTATGGCTGCAAGGGCAGGGAGATGCACAGCTCTGAGTCCTTGTCTTGGCTGTTGGATCTGTTAAATTACATGGATTATCATAGATTTTTGGCTTTTTAATGGCCCAGTATTTCATATGATCAGATTCGGGAAGTGCTGTAGTCATTTTATTGTGCTGATCTGCATCTCACACAACATCTGCATAGAGTCATGCCGCTGGAGCATTTGGTTGTTCTATATTAGAGATGTCGAGCAGACTGGAACAAGCACAATTACCCTGTCTTGGAAGAAATTGAGATAATATCTTGCTAGGAGGGTATGGGGTTATCACCTATAAGCAATTAACATATTCGGACTATTTGGAAGAAAAATAAAACCATGAGAAGAAGACATGTACAGTGTGTAAATTACTATATACGGTGACTGACCTTGTATAGCTTAACATTGCAGTAAAACTCTGCTGCCTTGCATTTCATTCAGCACAGCTTGGCAGCATAACCGAGGCCTTGGAGAAAAAAACTCTCAGACAAAAAGCTCTGTACATAGATTGTTAGTGAATTAATTACAGAATTAAGCAATGATGGAATTTAGTAACCTAAATGACAAATATTCCAGCCCCACTCAAGTGTCTGAAGTGTAGATCCATCCTTAATGCTATTTCATTGCTTCAGCCTCCAAGAAAAACAGGATGCAATACGCCTTCTGTCTATGATAAAGTTTCCTAATACAGTACAGTAATGCAATTTATTTTCATACAGCATCCTGCATATAAAATATTACATAACCCTTTATGAGAAGATAATGCATTACAGACTCAGGCACATTATTGTCTTGCAGGAAGAAACTGAAGGATAATGTTGTGGGAAGCAATGGAGGAAATAGGAGCTGAGGCAAGAAAGTGGTTAAAAAAGAAAGTAGTGAAAATTCACATCTTCTTATGCCCTTACCTGAATGACTCTGGGTATAACAGAGGGCAGGTCATAGTCATTCAGAAACAGGTACTACATACACATAGTAAGGGATAGATATTTTCATGGATGTCAATAGCCCTAGATGATTTAGAAAATGGTACTGCCCAAAAAAATGCCTTCCATGATAGATTGGCCATAATCTCCGGCCCCCAAAAAATCTTATAAGATCTGGAGAGATTCACTCTAGATTCAAATTGCAGCAGTTTGGAGCCAGCTCTAAATACTGTAATATAAAGGGCTAATAGAAATGGAAGAAAATAAAGCAAACAACAAAAACAACAACAACAAAAATTGTACCAAACCTTGGATCAAATAGAAAGATTTCAGATATGAAAGGGAAACCTACTTGAAACCTACCAATTTGCTTGTCCTTTGAGTCACTCAAATTGGAGCCATTCTGGACTCCATTGTGAGAAATACATGTGAGCCAAAACTGAGCTTGTGAGTAATTTGGAAGTAGATAGGTATAGTGAAGAGCAGAGTGGAAAAGGAAGAGACCCTTTGGGGGATTCTAAAGAAAGGAGATAAAACATATACTCGATCTGAATGAGAAGAAAAAAATATTAAGTATTGACACTTGTTATCAATGTTGTAGCAATTTATATTTATAAAACAGAGCTATAAAGCCTCAAACCCATAATATTTCAGCTTTAGACACCATGAAGAAAGCTCCCTCCCTTTCTCTCTCTCGTTCTCTACCACAAAACAAATCCACAAGCTTCTGCAAAACTTGCCCAGAGAGCTGAATATTGTCTTGAACCCTGAAAATGAAGAAATAATTTCTAGAGAAAAAGAATGCTCAGGATTCCCAGGGTACTTGAACTCTCCATTGATACTGTTGCTCTTCTCCACATTCAGAATTTAACATCTGGAGAAAAATAGTTATGGGTATGAAAGCTGAAGACAATACAGTTTTGGGTACATCTACAATGCGATAATCTTCATTATTGTTTGGATACCTTGTGCATTCAGTTAAGAGTTTGGATACCTACACCACTGGACTTATGCATTCTAGTAGGGGAGGGAGGAGGTACATAGACACACTCTTTTCTTGTAAGAGAAGAATCCATCCATCCTTTCAACATGATCTCTCTTCAAGGAGTTACAGTTGTAGAAACTGACACATATAGAACTGAGTCTCTGCTTCTTGTGTCACCTGGGATAGTAATTCTAGATATATCCAAGTGAATGTAGGCCAATAGATATGAGTTCTTTGTCTGGTCTGAGATGGCTGGAAGAGAGCCAGCTCCAATCTGGGAGCCATATGCCCAGATGTCCCCATGCTGACAAACATCCTCTGCTTAAGTTTTCAGCTATTCTTTGTGTTTCACTACTGCCATGGAAGTCTGTAGCAATTCTGCTTACCCTCAGTCTTACAGGCGCTAATGTATTTCAAGCACTCCGGTTCACATTTCCATGTCTTAGAATATACCTGCTTCCAGTGAGGTTGAAACTAAGATGCTGAACTGTGAAATGGAGTAGCTGATGCATGAGCACATCTGCTGAACCAGATGTAGGGGTAGTAATCTCTGATAGAAGTGTAAAACAGACAGCTGGTGGCAGTAAAGTTTGAAGAGGCCACAACTAGATTCACCCAAGAAAAGACTGTTGAAATCCTAATTAGTTCACTCACAATGAACTAATGCAGCAATAAGGCTTCTGGATCACAGATGATTCTGGCTGCACCCATGTGTGTAAACATACTATAAATCTCCTTTTGATTCTTCTCCCATCTGTGAAAAGGGAATGTATCACATTTTTTGGAATATTTTCTCTGTCTATGATTTCAGCACTTCAGGACTGGGCTCTCACTTATTGTAGCCTCACTCATTGCTGTAACAGTTCGAAAGACACTCAATAGCTGTCATAACTGGGCATTCTTATTGAATGCCAAGGCAAAACAGACATAGACTTTAATAGGAATCAGAAAGGACATTTAAAAAATCATAAATTACTCAGAATGTTAGAACTATGTAAATTGTTAATGTGACAATGATTCAAACGGCTGTAAGATTGGGACAGTTTTCAAAGGTGCAGATTTACCCAAGCCTGTACCCAAGCCAAGATGTTTAGATATATCTTACAGGCTTATGAACATCCAAGCAATTCTCATACTCTTAGGACAAAATTCAGTGTTGTGTAGCCACTTTTCAGAAATCATAGCTTGTGGAATCTTATGAACATTAACTCTCAAGTTTACTCCCATGATCCTTCCTATTTTTTTTTATCTTCTCTCTCTTCAGAGATCAAAGGTAAGTAATCAAAAAGGTAAAAGTATGGGCTGAAATCTGAAAATTGAAAATATCAGAGTTGCATGACCATGCTGTCTGGAGGAAGGTTAGGGTAACATTTAGAGATATGAAAAAGAGTAATCATTTAAAGTTGGAGATGGACTGGAAAGGAGCTGACAAGGAAGGACTGGAGAGAAAAGGAAATACAAGAACATTTTGAGGTGAACACTGGCTATAGTGGGCCTGTGCTGACCTTCAGAATACTAATAAAGGTAACTTTAGTCTCAGATTTGTAATTTAAAGAAAAATTTAAGTCTCATGTCTTGAATGGGGACAAAGAAAGGGGCTGAAAAAGAGAACTAGTAGGGCAACAGGAGGATATAGCTACAAGAACTTTTTAATCTGGGCTATAGTTTCTTGGTCTTTTCTGAAGTCTAAAGTTAGATGTTAGTCTAACTGATGTTAGAAGAGGATTGACAACTAGAAAGTTATCAATCATATAGCAAGGAGAATTTACAAAATTATGTGCAAAACTTATTGACGTGGGCACTGGCAGAAGTCCTCTGTCCTACACTCAACCCCTGGTTATGGTGAGGTTTAAGGTTAGACTTGAGTGAGAGACTCGAGCTGCCATGAACATGGGAAAAGATAGGGTCTGTGAAAGGGAACAGTGGAATGCAGGAGAGCTTAGATGAACATTTAAGTTCCTGTCATTGGTGTAGGGCCAACATTCAAGAACTCAGGCTCTGGTAGAGGCTCTAATAGAGAATCTTCTCTATAGAGATTCTCTGATAGAGAATCTTCTATACAATCATAGAATCATAGAATCATAGAATGCGTAAGGTTGGAAGGGACCTTAGAGGTCATCTAGTCCAAACCCCCTGCACACGCAGGGTCACCTAGAGCACATGGCACAGGGCTGCATCCAAGCACAATGAGGAAGCAAGAATAATTGCTCCACAGAAATTAACTTTTTTCTCATAAATTTTAGATCAATAGTTATATTGATATGTTATTTTAATAGATCAAATAGCATATTCAAAAAAAAAAAGAAACATGCATTTGTTATTAGCACTATTATACATTCTATACCACAGAATACTGTTCTCTTATCTACAGATCTAAGTCAGTTAGTTACACTGTTTTACAGAGGATTGACCTGAGAAGAAACACCTAAGTTCTATTTTTGCTCTTATTTTCCTATAAGTGTTACTGTTCTAAAGTAGAATGAGAAGAATCTTTTATAGCTCTCTATATCAATCAGAGAGGAAACAGATTTTTGGACAATATTTTATGACTTTATTTATGACAAGTAAAGAAAACAAATAATTCCTTGCATGATTCAACAAAAAGAAAAGCCCCGGAAGTCCACTGTCATTTACGGATTATTCAAAAGTGAATTTTATCTGCTTGTTAAAGTTCTATTTAGAGATGAGTAATAGGAAATCTAAAAATAAACCACTTCACTCTAATACAGATTAATCAAAGACATCTAGGCTTGCTTACATTCATCACTCTGCCTAGCTTTTTTGCTCTAATATGAGGACCTAAAATCATACTCTTAACACCCTATGAGGTAGATCAGTATTTCATTCCTTCTGTAAAAGAAAGAAGAGGTTAAGAGGAAGCCCAGATACTTGTAGTTAAAAGACTTCAAAGCACATGCTTCTAATCAAGTTTCTAATTCCAAATCTTCCTTAGATGTGGGCTGAGACTTTAAGATACTCATTTCACTGTTCGTTTCTACAGGTCACCTTCTGCAGCATTAGACAGCAACCTTAAGAGCAGCCTTATTGAGGTATTCTGAGACAGTAATAGGCAGTGTAGCAAGATGGTTAAGTACTCAGGGTACAAATGGAGCACTGAAGCACTGATGGAAAGAGGAGTGGACTAACCTCCTCTACTGTTTTTGGTGGGCAGGTTTCACAAAATAGCTTTAGACTCTAATACATCTGGTAGCAATAGTGTTTCTGACTGAAGAGGTGGTCTGGCTTGAAATGAAGGTAGATTGGCAGAATGTTCTGCCTGAAACAGTCTGATTTCACCACAATATCTATACGCTCTTCTGAACACAGTCTTAAGTTCATGTCAGCTTGTTTCGGGAGGGTAAAGTACCTGTTGTGTGAAAGGACTGGTGCACTGCTATATGTCTCTGTTGCACAGTCCTGTGGTTGACTTTGGGCTGGCAGGTTACCTTCCTGGGGGAGGGATCCTTAGGTGCCACAGAAGCTAATGAGATGTATAGGCAGTTTGAGCTTGGGATATCTCAAAAATTCATATTAAAAAGGCACAAAGTAGTTTATAGCATGGACATGCAAAGGCAGGTCAGGAGAGGCTACATAATCTAGTGATTGAAAGGAAAACCAGAGAGTTTGTTCTGCATTTTTTTTCTTTGAAGGATCATTTTCAATTGCAATAAGCTAATAGATTTTCAGTGTGCCTCTGCAGCCTGCAAGGCACATATCAACCACAATTTCCTTAGTGCTGCTTGACCCTTTTGGCTTAGGACTTAATCTTTTCTATAATTTTTCTTCCTGGGGCAATGCACTGTCCACTTGATTCCTCCTCCCTGGTTAAAGTTTTCTTCCCTGAGTAATGTTGATTTTTCAGGATATCGGGCCATCTGCATGAATACATAATGTTTCTGCAACAGCAGTGATGACAGTCACTTCAGCTGTCCTAGCAGTCCCCAGTCCTATTTATTCCAGGATGTTGTAGCAATTACGAGCAGACCACACAAGCACCGACGAGGATCCTTTTTTACTGTGCACTGTATAGCATGAAAATTGATCTTCTGATCAGTTCTGATAGGATAAGGAATTTTATGTTATAATGCCTGCATCATGTGGCAAATTTAAGTTCGCATGATTCATATTTAGTTCTAATCATTGTTTACTCTGTTATTTTTATTTATATTTGTATCATTTATACATTATTTTACTTGTATAGCCAACTGTTTCACAGTCAAGGACCTCATCACAATGTGATATAAATCTTTGCTGCTGACCCCTGGGAAAGCTGGTAAATTAATCTACATGCGCATAGACTTTAAAATTTTGAAATCTATTATACCCACCTTTCTCTCTGATAAATGACAATGACTCTTACTTGCTTACTTACTTATCAAGGGCCACTGTTTATGAATACTTCCCTATATAACAATTGACATAGCAATCCTTAAAGATCCTTAAAGAAGATGCAAAAGGTCATTTTTAAATTGTCAAAAGTCAGGCTATTCAGTATAAATGTCCATTCTATCTGGAGACCTATGCAGCCTCATCACCATAGTATCTGCAAGTGTGACATGATTAGCATCTGTCATGTGTAGGTCCTTGTATTTTTTTGCACCCCCTGGGGAAAATTGTGCAAGGATTTTTAAAAAATATACGAGTCGTATACTGTGCTGTGTGTTTATGTTAGCAAAGGCAAGGTCAAAGATATGTGCTTTACTCCTGTCTTTCGCTCATGTCATTTCAAAAGACACGAATATAGTAGGTAATGTTATCTGTCCAATATATGTATGCTCAGATGCTTTGGCATATATCTTTAATTGTTCCTATTAAAGATATGAGCAGCGGTTGAACATGAAATGTTTAAAATGCCTTTTATTTCTTAGCATGGAGAATATAGCCCTTCTCTTTCCCATTTCATCTACTTTTCATGGTACTTAAAAGAATAGTAAGATTTCTGTGTAAAGAAATAAATGTTTCCAGAGTGTGTGGGCCATTGGTATAATAATAAATGTAATGATTCCCACATAGCCATTATAGGCTGCTGTGTCAATGCATATTATTAGGCATCTGATGTCAGTGAGTTATTGACATGATAGATTGCAACAGCTCTTTTGAACATTTTCTCACATAAAGCAAAACCATCAGAATTGCCTCAGGTCTCCTTTAGAGGAGGCACTAAACTTAAGACTCTCATGTCTCTTCTAGTTTTGTGTGAAATTAAAGGTTTGATGACACTTGTTAAATATATTGGAAGATGACCCTGTCACCCTGGAGAGCATTTCTCCCTCCTCCGCTTCTCCCCTTGCCCCTAGAAAAGGGAAGCAAACCTTTGCTATTGGAGCAAGCCTGTCCTTGGCTCTGTTTCCATGGATACTCCCTTGACTGAAGAAGGGATGTGGGGAGATTGAAATTTAAGGGAGGAAATATGCTCCCACTTCCATTTATTGTCTGCTAAAGTGTTGCCTGGTGGCTAGAAGGAGACCCCCCAACCTCACCAAGCAAAAGCAGCTGCAAGATTTCCTCCCTCCATTTTCTCAACTCATCAGTTGCAGGAACACCTGGACATTTACAAAGAGCTTTACTTTGCAATTTCTCTTTTCAAATTTAATCAAAAATTCTATTCTTATTCAGGAAGGCGATATTTCTTTTTGATCCACACTATTCTCTGAAAGGGAAACAAATTTGCACTAGAGAAGAAAATAAGAGCTGCAGAAAATCACCGTGAAGATTTCCCCAGAACAGGAACTACATATTCAAGGGATCTGTAGTCCCAGGGGACTGTAAGAGCTTTATCAGGATAACAAGAATTTTGGGACTTCCACCACATCAGTGTTTCAATAAGCATCATGAACTCAACTGCACTTAAATCTGCAATTCTGTTCAACTCAACTGCAGTTCAAATTCTGTTGTTAAATCCTAGAAGTCACTAGGTTTGCTATCTAGTGACTAAAATGCTTTACCTGCCATGGTGACCTGATGACATCCCCCACAAGTGAACACACAGGGACTGCATGAGCACCATCACCCTGGCAGCAGCTACAATGATAACTCGGCTGGGGAAAGCTCCAGAGGGAGGAGTCGCAGCGAGTTAATAGACCTTGGCCTGTGCTGGAGTCTAGTCAGCCTGGAGTTTAATATAAGTCTATTTAGTCCTTCTTATAGCCTGCCTCTGCCTATAGCCTGTTTATCATTACAGTGTGGCTTTTCCAAGATATTAGAGACAGTGGTGCTTCTGTAAAGATTACTGAGCCCCTTGCTCTATACACATGGGAGGAAATATGGAGATCTGTACATGAGGGGTGTGTGATATATTTAACACAATTTCATCAACTACTAAGAAGTGCCTGGATAGTGTTTTGGTGAGCAGCTTTCATTATTTTTCGAGGTAGCCTGTGAAACTGAGGAAAAATATCTCTGGGAGGATCCAGAAATATTCTGTTGCTTTTTTTCAATTGCTTGAAGAATTCTGCATCAGGCTTCTCCCAAATGCCACAAGAGCACAAAGTATCCATCTTCCTAAATCCACATGCAGTTAGTAATGCTTGTTGGCCTTTTGCTGTGAGTTCTCTTTCAATTGTGTTGTAGAGAAAGATAGGCCAAACCTGAATGTTATTCGAAATGATTGTATTACTATATAAAGGCATATTTCCTGTATTATTTATTTTCTGTTTCTTCAGTCAGCCTAACATTGTGTTTTCCTATTTCCAATATGAAATGAGCAGACACCTTCACTGAACTGTCCAAAGAGACTCAGATCATTTTCTTGGAATTCAGAACCAATCACTATGTTCAAGTCACTAAAAAGATCTCTCTCACAGTACATTAGTGTTTACACTACACTTGTCTACGTAGTTTTGATTTTTCTCTAATAGAAATGGAAAACCAGGCTTCAGAGGAGAATCTAGAGAAATAAAGATGATAAGCAGCAGCAAGCAGCTGCATTGCTCTTGCACTCTGCCATGTGAGTCGTATGCCCAAACCACTCAGAAGGTTAAGGAAGCAGGGGACGGGAAAACGCAGTCTATCGATAAGATAGGAAGTTCAGTGCATCAGACCCTCTTTCCCACCTGTCTTCTCTTATCCATTCTTGAAATAGCTACCCACTTTCCTCTTCCATATTCAGTGTCAGCGTTAATGCAACACAAATGACCTTTCACAGTGTGCACTTTCGCACTATTTTCCCCCTTCAATATAAAAAGTTCCTTGTAAATTTATGCAAAGCCTTTATCATTCCCTTGGTCTTAAAACTGAAAGGGTCATCAAATCCAGGCTGCTGGCAGCTTTGGCATATCACAAATTGTCTCTAATAAAGTGTTCAAACTTCATATTATTGCTATTTTTTCTCAGCTTGTGCTCAAAAGGCCAGTTTTGTAGTTCGGAAAGCTTCTTACTCCTTACTTGCTTTTAGTCTCAGCCTGCTTATATGTACCTCCCTGTACACCAGGTTGAAATTCAGGTGGCTGGTTGATGTTCGTGCCAACACAGCATGAGGAAGACATTCAGCTGCATTTAAGAAGCTGCTGTGCTCTGAGCAATGCATGCTGTGTGTGCTGTGCCAATCAGGTGTTTCCAATCTGTATGTAATAGCAGGTCTTCTTAACACTTTCATATAGCTATCTTCAGGGATCTGTTCTCCAAGATCTAGAAACTAGCAAAATAGCATTTGAGTTAGAAAGCAGTAACTCTGAGTCCTAGTATAATTCTTTTCCCATGTGTACCTGTTTTCGAAGTGTTACCCAGCAGAATGTAGTCCTGACCTTCAGGAATAAATTCAAAGTAACTAACAATTATTCTACCCCATGAATTCCAAAGAGTGCAGCACTTGAACACAGGGGACACATGTAACGGCTACACTAATCTACACTGCATTGCGGGGGCATTACAGCTTCTGATCAGATTCTTTATGGGGCGCCTTTGCTCCCCAAGCAGGACAGCAGCACATCAGGAAAGGGATAGAGTCTATTCCGGTATTCCGGTATATTTTTGCTTTGTTGTTGCACAAAGCCTTTTCCTAGCCCTTTTTCATCTAGAGACAAGTGGAGGTGAAGGATGTGCTGAAATCAGAGTCCCCTAACATTTAAAAAAGGTCAGAGGCAGAGAGAACAAAGCACAAAATAAGGAACGAAAATAAGAATAATTGATGCCTAATATGGTTCCCTTTCCAAAGACTGGGTAGCAAGGGCAACTACGACAGCTGTAATGTTTCCATTTCCTCCTGAGTAGTGCCACTGGGGCAAGTGAAGGACATCAGTGGTCCTGGAAACACTGCAGCATGTAAATTCAGTTAGCATGATTGCAAGAAAAAATGAGCTACAACAATGAACTACAAGGGCAATGAGTGAGATGGCACAGGCAACCAGCATAGACGCAAACAAGCAGGAGATTTTTATGAATGATATTTTTGAGCTGGCACTTTCAGTCATGTCTCCCCGTGAATAGTGTGGTGAGAGTGAAAGACTGCAAGAAGGATGCAGAGAGCATCTTGCCGACCATGTGTAGACTAGAAAACAAAGCAACATGGGTCCTCTCACCTCCTTTCCTACTATTAAACAGTGATAGAAGTCTGTGGCTGGATCATGCTGGATAACTGCATGTTCCCTTCATGGACTGTGGATGAAAGTAGGCATCCAAGGCAGGGCGAGTAAATAACCTGTACAGGTACCCATTTCTCTTCATCAGCTATAAAGAAAATATTCAATAAGTATCTCAGCCTCTGATTTTCAGTTTCTAAATGCTTAGAACTTAAGGGAGATGAGTCTGACCCTAAACATAAAGAATATGGAAACTGTTCTGCTGCTTGGATTGTCACAGCTTAAACATAGCTCCTTTGTTTTGTTCCCAATCCCACCTGCAATGAACATTAACTTGTAAAAGGGATATGATATTAAAGGCAAGGCAGAGAATAGTCATATGTCAGGCCAGCTGAACCTTATCACTGATGTTAACAACAGGATATAAGCAGTTCTGCAGAAAAACAAGGCAGAACTCATATGTGCATCACATGCAGTGAAAAAAATAGACAGGAAGGAGAGAGAGAGAGAGAGAGAGAGAGAGGCAAGAAAGAAAGAGAGAGAGAAAAAAAGTTGATATATTTTAATGTAGTTTTCCTTCTTTTTTTTTCTATACATTTCAGTCTTTTTCTGAACAGCATAATCTCCTGTGTGTTCATTTATACTTCAGCTAAGGGAGTTCCTGAATGAAGACTTTAGAAATGTGGCTTCATTCCTGATCTCTGAAACAGATTTGCTGAGTAATCTGGAACAAACTGAGTGATTTTGTTTCTGTGCCTCAATTTCTCCCCAGAAAACTAGAGTAGAAATGTTTTGATATAAATGATCTACATCTATGTCTATCCACCTGTCTGTATGATATCTCTGGATGTTTCTGCAGCACTTTTGTATCCTACTTATATTAATTTTGCATAAGAGTAAATACCTGTGTGGTTAGATAGCTCACAGGTTTCTATAGCACATTCCTCACTGTGAAATAATTAATAGCTTTAAAGAGCAAGAAATAGGCCAGTTATCTTCATAACCAGATCTTATTGGAACTCCTTTTCCAAAAGTATCATCAGTTTCTTTGTAAACACTTTGAGCACTTCCTTGTAAAACAATGAGGAAAGGAAGATCTGCTCTCTCTTCCAAGGAGGTAGTAGAAACATTTCAAAAAACAAACAAACAAAAGGCATATCTGCTTTGCTTCCTCAAAGCAAAGTGCTCCAAGATGGTGAACAAAGAGAAAGATGAGCAATGATATCCTTCCTTTCAAGTGCCCACTGTAACAGCTGACATCCCATAAATCGTTGAATAAATCACCATAAAGCAGTCAATAACATCATTCTGGATGCCAGCATCCGGCACCCATTCAACTCAAGCAAAGGGCAAAAATCCAAACTGAGCACAGAATATCAAGGAGTGAAATAGATCTTGACTTTATTATTGCAGATCTGCCCTCAAAAGCCTCAAATTCAGGAGACTATAACAACAACAATACAGAAAGAGAAGCTGGAAAAAAAGCATTTGTCAGGCTGGAAATTCCACATCTGATTCAACTTCCTTCTGTGCTACAATGCAGCTCAGCTCAAAACCCTAACATCTAGCTATTTAGAAATGAAAAAGCTATGGGTTTCTTAGATCCAAAGCGGAGAAATGACCAATTTCCTTGCCACTTCATCCAAACTATTCATGGGACAATTATGCATAGAACTGTAGTGTCCTATTTCTTAACAGAAATTCCTCAAAACTCCATTGTGTAAATGTCTTGAACGGTCTCCATAGTCAGAAGTTACCTATGCATAATGCAGAATTTAGAACTTTCCTGTGCCATACCAGTCCCTTCTGGAAGAGTTCTGCTAAAAAACAGCTTTTACTGGTTTGGCTTTTCAAATGGCTGATGCAGCAATGGGAACACAAACCCACAAATAATAATAATAATAAATAATAAATAATAATGCCTCTTTTACTTCACTGATCATCTTGAGATTTCTAGGAATCAAAGAATTAGTGTTAATTTGCTCAAAAGCAGAGGATAAAAAAAAAATCTGAGGGCTGTAGACCCCTAGCCATACAGAGGATTCACTGAGGGGTTGTAACAAAGGTACCTGAATGGGATAGCAAAGCAAAAAGATTACCCCCTTTTTTGGTAAGTAGATAATCAAAAGTCTTTGAAATTGAAAAATTGTGAAATGCAGTAAAAGATTTCAGGATGATATTAAATTAGTTTGAAGTAGATAATAACTGCTTACTTTAACATGAAATGAAGATAGGATATAGGAATATTAGATCTTTAGTTAAGTTCATTCTAAATAGTTGCATTAAAATTCACACAGGCAGTACTGTAGTTTTTCATGATAAAAGCAACAATCTGTAAAGGTAACAATCTGTATTACAATTCTAAGAATATATAGAAATATTCTAAGAAGCAAATTTTAACAGCTTGTTATCACAAAATTGCTCTGATTTAGTTGAAGCAAAGGAAGGAGAGCTATCAGGCATTTCTTTTCACGGCCACAGATCCTCCTCCTCTAAAACCTCAGATATGTTGGTTTTCTTATCCATAAACTATCTCACACACATACATATTTGTGAATAATAGAATTTGTGAAGAACTGAATAGAACTGAATATGATTCAAGTAAAATTTGTGTGTTCACTTTACATAATTTTTAACAGATTTTCTATCTTACTGGGTAATATTACAGTTGTATCATATGTATTCTACAGTATCATTACACATACAATGTTGTTAAATATTAACTTCTCCAGTACCCTGCAAAACATATACTAGTTTTACTCATGCTTTTCAAGGACACTTGATGCTACAACTTCCTTATTATCTCATTTACAAACCTTTCCCACATAGTTCATTAATTCACTACAAGGTTAACTGCTCTTATTTCTTTATTAACAGAAACAACATATTTTTTCTTGTACTTTAATAGATGATTTAATAATTTGTTTCATTCTAACTGCTGCAAAGGATCTTGATAATAAATTATTATTTGATAATTAATTAAATGTTTTAGAGATAGCCAACCTTTGTTTTTCTCCAAGAAATTCTTAAGGCAAGTTTTTCTCTTTTGTGTGTATCATATGAGATACTCATGGTACTCACTTCACAGGTGATATAAACCTGAAGGGATAGGAAATCAGGGGAAGCTTCCTGTGCTGTGAACAGAACTAACATCATATGAAGCTCTTGATTTGCTGAAGATCTGCAGGTATGTGGAACCCTAGGAATCAACAACAGTGATAAAATATTGTGATGTAAAACTCAAGGGAATATAATCTCTATTGCTCTAAGATGGCACAATTCCATTTAAATCACTACAACAAGAGAAAATTTGATCTGAGGAGTAGCAGTAACATACAATGGCCCTCTCCAAGGATTACTAGAAAAGATTTCTATTAAAATAATTCACAAAATAAAATCAAGGTTTTGTTATAGACTTATAGAAAAAATACTCAAAAAGTAAAATTCACCTCTAAGTTAATGCTGCAGAAAACACACTTGATCTTTGTAGCCAAAGTGGACATGGCCTATGCATTTATGACCTGAGAGGAATTTAAAACTGAAGAAGAGGGAATGACCATCACAGTGCATTTCTAGAGCCTATTAGTAAATTCCCCTGGCAGCTTCTACTAGGACTATATCTATAGAAACCTCAGAAAAGCTTAAATGTTCTTCCCATTCCTGTTCAAAGGCCTGCTTTTAAAAGTACTCTTTAAGCTGGTAATTTATACTGTAAAAAGGGATTCAAGGCCAAAAAATGCATCCACAGAATAAGAGCTTGAAGCAATAATGTTATCTGACCCTTTGGTTACCACCATTATATGCTGTTGTTTAATGCACAGTGAGTGCTTTATTTTGGTTTGATTTGGCATTGAGCAAAGAATATTTCTACTGGTTATTAACCCCATATTTAACTTCTACTGAAGTAAATATTTTTGCTAGATATTGTATAATAGTAATGATACATTCTGAATATACATTTTATGAGAATCTGATTTCTTACATGATTAAACAAGTAGTTGGAGGCTATTTGCAAGTGCTGTTCCAAGTCATTTTCCTCTTCTAATTCTGTGTGAAAGATTGTTTCCTGTACTCTAGTGAAGGATATTAGGACAAAGATAATATAGATACAATGTCAGTATCCTTTAAATCAAGTAGCTTGAGCTTGCAAGTAATCCTAAGACATACAAGGGAATTGCCCAATGTGAGTAAGATTGCAGAATCAGGTTATGCCTGATGGTGTTGGGAAACATGAGATATTTCCTTCCCTTAAATGACCCTGTGAGATGCTAGAGGCCCAGCATTAGCCAAGAATGTAACTTGGGAACTAGCATCATTTTTCAAAACTCATTTCCCACTTAATGATGTAGGCTGTGGAAAATGCCTCTACTAGTGGGTGAGAATAATTATTAAAATAAACTATCTAGTTACTATTGATGCCAAACAGCAGGACATAGTCACCTGTGAATTTTCCCAGGGCAGAAGATCCACTGTGCTTAAAGCAACTCGGCTGCATTGATAAGAATTTGAAAATGACTCATGGAGCAGATCTACTAAGAACTTTTATTTTAAAAGTACATTCTATTTATACTAATATATTAAACAAGACAATATTAGAACCCGTTAAAATCTAAGGACTGTAATCTCAGTTTAGGTAAACTGTCTCAACTATACAGAACTGAATATGATTCAATAGGCATCAAGGTTTACAATATTCAGCTTAATTAAAATTAAAAAAATATTTAAGGCACTTCTTCAGCTCATCATATTTCCTCCAAATAACAAAACACTGAGCCAGATCTGTCCACCTTGTACATATACGACAAATCCCAAATCAGCTTGTATGCCTAATTTCTCAAATTGTTACCTTTAAACGTAATTCACTAAACCAGCTGTGAAGCCTGCTGGATTGCATTATTCTCCTTTCATGCCCCGTCTCAATGCTCATGTCTTGTCATTATCCGCTGTTTTCCGTAGTGATTGTTTCCAACAAGGGTAGCTCTATTCTATTGAACAGCGCGCCATGTAAAGATCCCCACAGCTCCCACTGAATTGGTAGCAGTACAATGCTTGGCCTCAGCTATTTATCTTTGTTTCTAGGACCTAAATACATCTTCGTGATACAATATAGACACAGTAGTATGCACAGGGCTAATTCAGAGTTATCTCACATGACAAATAGACCTTCATCACTGAGATGATGTTTAATGGCAGGATCCCAAGTGCAGGCACACCTCTACAGGAGCTCTCTGATTGCCTTCAGGAAAAAAAGGCTCTTTGAAAAGGGAAGAAAAGTTGGTGCTTAATATGGGGCTTATAGTCCTTCTCTATTGTAATTAGGTCAGGAGCAGGGCTTGTGAGGAGTAGGGTATGTGAAACAGTGCTACTATATAAGTTTTTTAAACTGTAGAATGACAGAAAAACAGCCCTGGAGTACATTCATGATGTTGAATTTGTGTTTTTGCCATACTTCTAAGACCAGATTATTAATACACCTATTGCATCTCTCAAATGACAAAGAACTTGTAATCTAATTGTAACATCTCCCTATATAGTCTAAAAAGCTCGAGTGGCAAAAGCTTTTGTCTATATTCTGCAGGACTGAAGAATTAAATTTTGCAGCTGAATTGGAGCTCTGTGAAAGGTGCCGGTGCACACCCTGGAGCAAGGAAGCAAGGCTAGGCTGCAACCACAGGCAATGCAGTGACTCCTACACATATTCTGTGTTATTGGCCCAAGGCTTGCATAAAGAGTAGGTCCTAGCTTTCTTCCTGGATTTTTTCCCTTTATCTTCCCCAGTCAAAATGAGTAAAACAGTTCCTCCCTGGAAAAATTCCCATGTTTTTCCCTGTTTAGTCCTTGCATTAATTGCTCCAGTCCCTCTGCATTCCAAACTTTGGTCCTGCTAAGACCTAAGCGTGTTGCTTTCTTGTCAAAGTCCTGTTTTTGCAGCTGTTTTACCAACTAAATTCAGCACAGGTGTACTTGCATTGTCTGACCATTCATCAAGTTCTGCAGAAAGTGAAACTCAATAGGGAAAACACATATTCACAGGGAAGTGCTGCTTTTTATTTTAAAAGAGTCACCACATGTCCACACTATCACCACCGAATTCCTCACAGGTGCAAAAGCCATGTGTTGTAACAATAGCTTAGTTACTTCAAAATTCATGTAGCAGAAGTGTTAGCACAATATGCATTTTTTTCTTGCAAGAACTGAGACTATGAACTTGATTTGACATTTTTTGAGAGGGAGAGGGAAACAAAAGGAGAATGGCATTTCATTAAATTAATAATGACAAATCAATAATATCTCTTTGACTACATGCGTTTTTGAATGAAAGCTGTACAGTATTTTAGTTATGTTCTGTTAAAGAAATAGAAAATCATTTTAGATTTGATTTTTTAATATCACATCTTATTGTTTCAAGACTATATGCTTTGATTTTGATGCCTTTTGAAAGAGTAGCATAAAATTATCTTAAAATGAAATATGGGTGTAATTACAAAGTGCTAAGCACTCTTCTAATGCACTTGTTGAATATAATCTGCCACTAGCATTAAATATGTCACAATTGATAAAATTCAGAACATGTTTCAGTAATTCCACTTAACTCTTAAGAAAAGGATAGAATAAAAGAACTTCTGCCCACCATGCCTGCTGCAATGTTAAATGTTTCATTGTTACTTTGGGAAACTAGATTGATCTGCAGTATTTTAATTTTCTTTGCATCAGCAATACCAGTGCAGGTAGTGAATTCAGTGAAGTTAAAAATAAATGGCTATATTCTCAGCTGGTGTAAATCAGCATTGAAATCAATACAATTATGTCACTATACACCAGACTAAAAATATTATGGACATAAGAACTAAAACAATGCCCAATTAGCTTCTCTGGTTTTGGACAGACAAGGTCACCCATCACTTTGACTAAGTGATAAACTATTTAATTCTCCTTTAATAATGCTGTCTTGGAAAATAGAAACAATGCAATGATTGCATACAGTGATAATTACAGAAAGTCATCTCAAGTAAAAAGATCTTTTGCTTTATTTTGACAATGTGTGAGAGCAGCAAGTGCACAAGGAACCCTGAGGCTGAGCTTGGGGTGAAAAGCAGGACTTTCCTGGTCAGGTGTAGTTAAGAGGAGAGGAGCATTTTCAGGCCTGTCCCACTCAGTGCATTCAGGAATGCCAGCTGTAAAGGGGATCTGTTGAAGCTCCTTTCTTCTGCATTCTGTGTCCATATGGTGGCAATCAGCCCTCTGAGAACTGCCAAGCCAACCTCCAGTGGCATTCGCTATGAGACCTGATGAGCCTGCTTGTCCTGATTGAAGACATCCTTTCCACACATGGTGCAGCTTGGACTGCCAGGCTGCTAAATCAGCATCTGAAAAGAAAAGCAAGGCAAGCAAGACATGCAGGAAGAATCTACCTTCTCAAAAAGGGGCAGAGCAGAGACACTTCTAGATTGGATTAACAATTATTTCATTTGGACACTCTACAGCATTTTCAGAATTGATTAGTAGAATTTAAGAAGGCAATAAATCACAAAAATCAGTCTGTTAACACAACTGTCACAAGACTTTACAAACAGTAATTCTATCTTTAAGCATATCTAGGAAAATGTTGTACTGTCTACCCTTGTATGGAGGAAATGAGACATTATTAGAAGTTAAAGTTCATCTAAAGAATCTGGAATTCTTTATAAACGTGAATTTCATCAAGTATCATCAGCCTCTGGCAAATGAAGAAAACTGCAAGATGATGAAAAAGTTTAGGTTGGAGTGGGCCTTTGGAAATCATCTGATTCAGCCTCCTCCTGGAAATAGGGCTATATTCAAAGCTAAAGCAGGTAATTGTTAAAAGCATCATCCAGAAGAGTTTTGAAAGTCTCCATGAGTAGAGATTCCCTGATTTTTGGGCAAGAAGTCCCAGTACTTAAGCAGTCACATTGTCTGCTTTTTTCTGAGAATCTGAGGATCTCTGTTCCAACCTTTTGAAGCATAATATTGACACTTAAGGTTCACCCACTTATTCTAGTATTATTCTTAAACATTTATTTGTCTAAAACAGCTCTTCCAGAAGATCTTGATCTGCAGGCATCAAAAGACAAAGATTCCTCAGCTTTCCTTTTCAAACTGTTCCAACAACAGCTAATCACTATTTTTTTTCTTAAAAACTGCCTGTCTTATTTTCCATTTGAATTTGTCTAGTTCCCTCCTCCTACTATTAGTCTCTCATTTCTCTCACCTCTAAATTAAAAAGCTCTTTCATTTTCACAGAATCTGCCCATTCTCTGTGATGGCATGACTTAGAGGCATATTCTGAAATACAGAAATACATTCAACTGCCTTTTAACCATATGAACATAAAAAGCTTGAGGAAAACCTCTGGATAACAAGTAGTAATTTTGGGCTTCTGTCTTGTGCACCTAAGAGGTGTGAGAAGAATGGAGTTATTTACATGCTATAGTCAAGTTATCTTTCAGTCTCCTTTTTGTTACACTAAATAGTCTATCCTCTTTGTATCTTTTAGGGCAAAGCATTCCTGCAGCATCTCTAATTTTTGTATTACTCTTTTAACACATGGCTGTCAGAGCTGTACTGGATCAGTTTTATTACACATCAAGAAAAAAATTACCTCCCTTCTCCCACTCATCCCTTTATCAATTAAGGATCATATAAATCTAATATTACCAATTCCCTTCCTTCTTTTCTTTCCCTTCCTTCCCTTCCTTCCCTTCCTTCCCTTCCTTCCTTCCCTCCTTCTTCCTTCCTCACTCCCTCCCTCCCTGCGTTCTTTTCCTCCCTGCCTTCCTTTCTTTTTTTCTTTTTTTTTCACTGCATTACTGAATTCCACATTATAGCCCTTCATTGTAAATATATGTAATATCATCTTTATTCCTATAAACAAGATGCTGATGGTGTATTAGATTGAGTATCTGTAAAAGGGAACTGCTCTGTTGTCTTGTTGTTTATCACTGTAAATTTTGTGCCATTCATATATTCTTCAAATAGAAACAACTATTTCTTTCTATTTGCTCCCAGATTGTCAATTAAAATGTCAAACAGCTCTGAAAATAATACAGACCTGTCCTGTCAAACATGACTAGGACATTCAATTCTGATTTCTCATGGATGACTTTTATTTGAGACCTGTCAGTTAATCAGTGGTTAATTCACTTAAAGCATGATTTACTTGAAATTAGAGTACCTTATGGAACTAAATCTAAGTATATATCTACAGGCCAAAAGAGTACCATGTAAGAAGAGAACAATCATGCTAAAGATTAATAATTATAAGCTTATTAATATGCATATCTACATTATTATTATTTTGGAGCATTTAATTCTGCTGCTCTGAGGGAAATCAGTTCCCTGATTCACTTCCAGATGATTGACAGTTCAAGGGTCACACATTGGCCTGATTCTCTTCCTAAAGGAGAAAATCTAATTTTGGTCTGAAATAGACTTAAAAAATCCTAGAGTAAGAGGTCATCCATCTTTATTAACTGCTCTTTCGACTAAAATCTTTGATGCAGAACTATGAATTTGGATGTGTTAAAAAAGAATATTCTAACATGGTGGTGTCTAGCAATGTAACATGCTAGATCTGAAAGATTCTATAAGTGACATGGAAAAAAAAAAGAAAAAGGTGCACTGGCTTTATCAGAGAGTCCTTTAGGCTAGCAGGAAGGAAAAAAAGGAATCTTGAGCATTTGTTCTTGTGAATGTGCAACATGTGGCACCAAATATAGTTTTATTTCCCCCATTTAAGCAGTCAAGTCAAGGAATGGTTTATTAGAGATGTAAGCTGATTTATCAAATCCAGTTTAAAAAGTCAACACTAGATCTTCATAAAATCAAAAAAGAAAAGAAGGTGCTGGATAAATAGGTAGATCTACTGAAGCTTTACTTCAGTTTGTAGATTTTGCATTTTTGTACTGTCACAGTGGAGAGACCAGCAATATGCCTCATCTGAATGTAATGGGCATAAGCATGGGCATGTGCAAAGCTTATTGAAGATATTGGAGGAACTACCTTCAACTTCTACTGGATTAGTCTACCTCAGCATAAATTTCCTTAATCTGTGCGTATTAAACAGAAGTTAATAATCTGACATCATGCACAGACCAAGTTATTTCACTATTTTTGATCTAGTTAATCAGTTAATTTGAGTTTAGATCCTAAGACAAAACTCATTTCTTTCATGACTATCTTTCCATATTTTGGGAAGACAATGGTTAAATAATTCTCTGATAGCAGAGACCTATATTCACACCTCACCTTTGCTTAATTTCAGAAACGGAGATTTAGGAGGCTAAACATACATATAGAAAATAGCTCTGAAGCCTAGTGAGATAAAATTCCAGGCTCTGTTTCAATCATTATTTTATCAATTTGCATAAAGCAGAACAGGTCCAGTTGGACACTAAACTTCAGCATCACTTCAGAATAAACCAAGCAGAGTGAAAGTTTTTCTGAACTGTACAAAATATTGGTGCAATTTCTTGAACTAGTGTGAGTTTTAAGTGTATATGAATATGAATACCACACAGACTGAGCCAATATCACTTCTGCTGTTTACAAGCAAAGCTGAAGCTGAGAGATGAAACTAATTTCCGCGAGTAATTTGTAGTTGCAGATCTGAAATGGAAGAAGGTGTTTTTCTCTAATTCTGTATTCATTTAACAACTTTTCATGATAGAACAAAAATCTGAGCACTTTTTTTTTGTGATGTCCTACTGTTTAATACTTTACACAAAGCACTGGCTTCTTTCAACTCCATTTTTAGGTGTCTTGTTCTGCCCATAAATTATATATAGAGGTCTGATTTCACTAGGCAGAAGGCCATCTGAAAAATGTTCCAATCCTCTTTAGACTTTATCATTTTTCCTTCTGCAGTCTATTTCACCTTAGCACTAACTTTAAAAAGATCACAGACTGAGATTCAAATGTAGTATAATTTGATGTATCCATTGAGCTACCCTGGTTCACAGCAGCTGAAAATAGAATTCTAATCTGGATGAGATATTTCAATATCATATGATCAGACAACATTGTAGAAAAAATACTGTAAGCCAAATCATAAACCAGAGGAAACAGCCTTGTAAATATTGTGTGATTAAAGTCTGTAAAGTAAATTAACCTATAAAATTAATTAAGTGCACTGATTTTTGTTTTTAATGAGAACTAGATTCTCAGCTGGTAGCTCAACTGTCATATTTGGATGTGTATTTACAAGTAAGTTGAAGATGCAACTTGGATTACTTGGCAATATCACTTCCTTTCTTAATATTTCCGTCTTGGGATAGAATTGGAGAATGAACAGACCTCCCTAAAAAGATCAGTAGTGACTGAAGAACATTCCTAATCTAATCTGAGTAGATTTTACTGACTACTTCATGTTTTCACATTATTGACAAAGGGAAAAAAATGTATTTTTAAGACACTTACCAAGCAAGTTATTTTACTCTTCCTGCTTAAACACCATTCTTTATAATCGACCAAATCTTACATGCCAACACCTGGGTGGAGAAAATATAATTCCTGAAGGTGAGATTTGAAATGGCAGGAATAACTCAGCAAAAGCTGAATCACTATTATCAAATGAGTCTGTCAACAGGTGAAGCAAAAATAACATGTGTAGACAGAGAGGTATGTAGCACACATTTTCACTCACCCATGCACTAATCATTCATTGTCTGAAGTCTTGTCTACAGTTAGCTGAGTCATTTGACCCACCAGTAAAAATAAAATATTGTGAAACAACTACAGTATCCTATGGTAAATCATTTAATACTTTTAATAACCTGAATTCTGAAGCAGGGAAAAAATGCTTTTTTGTTTAAGTGAATATTAATCTTTCTTTTTATTTTAACTCTTCATCTTTCATAAAGAAAGTCTATGAGAGCATTCTACATAACTTAAAATGTAATGTCAACATAGATACATATGTTGCATCTATGTATATATGCACACTAACAGATATGGATGATTTCCACGGGAGATCTGACCCAGAATTAATTACCTAGGAATGAGATATTCAAGGAAAATCAGTTAGTAATGAGAAAGATGAAGGACCAGAACCTCTAAAGCTGGGTGCTGGAGTTCTAGGTGACTGATTTGGGAATGAAATATGAATCCTGGCTTATGTAAGTATGTTCCCTATATCTTAGATTTTCACAGTTTGTTCTTTCATGCCAAGAAAACAAATCAGACTTCTAAAACTGGCACCCTTGACCAGTGGCTACTTAAAAGCACCAAGAGGTGCCTTGCTATCTGTCCTGCCCTAACTTATAACCCCATGATTGGTCACCTGAGAACAGGGATCAAACTAAGCCTGAGACTTCTAATTGCCTCCTAGTTTCTAGGCAAGTGGGTCTAAACATGGAGCTCTTGCAAGCAAAAGTGCTGATTGTGTGCTGATTGCAAAAGTCCAGAGTTGTATTTTTAGGCAGCACAGCCCTTCTGTGTGGCATATGCTCTGAGAGTGTCCTCATCATTGCATACCTCAGAGGATGTAGGTGCATTAACATTTAGTTCTACATTGAACTGCTAGATATTTTGCAAGTGTGACTCTGACAGCTGTCTCTTCCCCAGAAAGCAATATAAGTCTGTTTATTATATGTGTGGTCTAGGTCCAGTCTTGGAATTGATGAAGATGGCAGATGTTACGCAGACATATGGGATCACATTGTATTATCCTGTCAGTTTTACACTGCTTTGACTCAGCTGTCTTTGATGGAGATATCCCAAACTTAAACTGGCAGAGAGGAAAAGAGACCCTCATATTTCTAAAGAGCTGATGTCCTTAGACACCCGGTGTGCTGATATCTGGCATACTACTCACATGTGTATTCCAATGTTAGTTTTAGACTTAACCCCTGGATTTACTTTAGAAAGTATATGTCGGTCTTTACTATAGCCTTTGCTATAGCCTATGAATCTAGCAGCTGGGACTGATAGAAGACTTTTTTTTTTTACAGGAAATGTTGATTACTGTATGCAGCTAGTGCTCATAATATTGCAAAAAAAGAAATGTGGGTCATTTCAGTAGTTCTAAACATATAGATTTCAAATTCCTGTGTATCTCTTAGCAAAAACAAAAAACAAAAACAACAAAAAGGATCCTTAGCCAAAGTAGTTAAGAAACTGATTGCTAAGCAAAAATTAAATTTGCCGTGAATATTTTGTGGAATTGCACTAGTTCTGATTCCATATTAACACAACATTCATTCACAAACTGTTCACTCCAAATATATGTTTTAAGACCAGTCATCATTCCCTGCACTGTAAAAAGAGCAGGGGAAGAAAGATTATTTAATGTCTTTATCAGCTACTCCAAACCCAAAAGGTGGAAGAAAGAGATTTATGACAAAAGGGAACTTTGAAATCTAGTTGTTCCTGCTGTTCCGGTTACATTTCTTTCTACCTGCTTTTGCTGAACCAACATTTCTAGAAAGCTGGACCAGATTCAGACCAGCAGAGCACAGCTGGGCTAACTTAATTCTTTTGCTCCTTAATAAGTCTCACTGCTTGACATTCTTTGTTTTCAAGCTTTAAAAACAGAAATATGCCCTTGGTGATTTTTTTTTTCTTACGTTAGGGCCTGTAATATAAAAATCCAAAATAAGAAGTTAGGACTGGCAAAAGCATCAGGAAATGCTGATGCAGTATTGATACCAATAATGATACATTGTGTATCAGTAACTTTAGTCTGGAAAATATATGTACATAACATTCCCGGAATGGGAAGAGTCATCTACAAAAACTTTAAGAGCAAACATGGGTGAAGCTAGAAGAGACAGTGGGAGGGATATGAGCACTCATTCTCCATGTGTCATCCCCCTCATACAATGGACAGAGCAGAACTTGGGGAATATATAGGATATTCCATTCTTTTTTATATTTGTACATATATGAAAGTGCATGTATGTATTTAAATATATATTTATAGATATACACTTGCATATATAAGCATATATTATACACACACAGTGTGAAAAAGAGGAAATGAGAAAGAACAAAATAAAAAGATAAGAGAAAGAGCTATTCTCCCTCTATATTTCAAATAAACCTCAAAGACAGCCCAACTTTAAACAGACATCATTTCCTTTGAAGAACTGGAAGACTGAGAAAGGTGAAGGATAGCAGGGCAAAATCCTGAGGAAAGATTTTTCTTATTCTTTCTTTATGAGGAATTAAAAAAGGAAGAAGGTAGAGAAAGTGAACTAGAAGAATACTTTCTGCATTTAAATCTTGAATTCAGAAGAATATTATATTTAAAAATGCTATTTCTCACTGCTTGTGGTCCCTCTTCTTTTCCTCTCATTTCCAGAGCCCTCTCCACCTCCGCCATATTAACTCAGCCTCCTTATGTGTATGCAATAAGAAGTACCTCAGCAAGATACCATCTTAGTTAGCAGGTTTCTGAAGATCTTGAGCTGCTCTTTTCAGTGGAAAACTGTGCTGCAATATTGCAGCTTCAATATTCTTGTCTTAAATGATTCATATAATGACTGTGGCTACTTGCTGGCCAGAACATTATCCATTATGCCCTGAAGAATTGCAGTAAAATCTCTACTGACACTAAACACACATGTCACTCTGTATCCACACACTCTCTCACTCACTCACATTCTAGACTGACTTCTGAGCAGTGATTCAGCTGAGTCCTGCCCAGCTTTCCATGCTGATAACATAGGAAATTATGAGCAAGCACCAACATTACACTCATTGTATTCTCTTGAAGCCAAGAAAAAGCCTTTCTGTTTTCCTGTTGTGGTTTCATTGATACTTCCTTGTTGTGTCCATAGTATTGGAATACAGGCGTTATTCACAGCCTTGATGACTAGCTTTAAAAAGTGCTTTCCTCAAAAGTGAATTAAGTGCTAGTTAAATCTTCAGCCTAGACAATTCCTTCCCAGGTTGTCACATTTATTGTTATTGTATTGTTATGCTTGAGAGTTTCCTGGCTACCACTGTCATGGTGCAAGTCACAAGCATGTTGCTTCAGGGTGGTTATTGGCAACCATTGGTCTCATGGAGCCCATTTGGATGGTGCTGGGCAAGTAGGACTATCTCGCAAGGTCTCCCAGTGCCCACACTACACACTACATTCTCTGCAAGGGCCTTGTACTGAGAGATTACCAACTCTACTCCTCTCTCATGGAGTAAAAGACCCTCGTAACTCACACAAAACACCACCATAGAAATTGCATCTGTATAACTTCTTGCCATAAAAGATTTGCCCCTTTGAAGCTGAATAACCTCCAGTGGCCTCTTATTGTCTCGAACTCATCCACCTTGAACATGATTACTTAATTATATCCCAAACTGGGCAGACTAAAATCTCATTTATGACATGATCCTTTTGGTGCATAATAGTCTTAACAAGCCTTAATTTTCCACTCTGTCTTCCTGTCATAGTTACTTACTATTGCTAAGAATAATGAGATAAAAATGTTAGGTGGAACAGCAGAAAGGAAAAATGTCAGTTCAGAGCAATGTTCATATAAATTCTCCCCAGTGGAAGACTCAGTAATACTACTTAGGCAGTTTTAAGCACTTGAGCATAGTTACTTCCTAGAATTTTGTGCTAAAAAAGGAACATATGAAATTTAGGGCATGCTTTAGCTTTAATAACTTTTTTTTAGACATTTTTCAAGAAAAAATGTCAGCCTGAAAATCATGGCCAGTATCTTCTGGACCATGAAGTCAAAGGAAGTCTACTGATTTACACTAGCAAAGGATTTTACTTGCCTACAGTCATCTTAGTGTGACTAGCTCACACCATTTTATAGTGGACTTTGTATATATTGTCATTTTTTTTAGGTTCTAGGCTTTTATTGTAAAGCATATCATGAAATATGTTCTGAATGTACCCTGATGGATCCAAAGAAACAGATTTTTAATTAAATCCAGCATCATATTATAGTTTATTTTATTTTTAATTTTTTTTTCCTTGAAACCTAACCTAGTTCCTAACTGCTAAGAGTTTGGATCTGTGGTTGGCTAGTTAAAAACCTCAACATTGACATACCTAGATTATTTATATTCCCATAATACATTAAATTAAAAAGAAATCTTGAAGTTGACTTTATTTATTGACCCTCCTTCCTTTTCTTTTTTTGTGTCTGTTTTACTAGAATGGACTATTTGATTTTGTTCTGTTTTTTTCTTTCAGTTAATTTCATCTTATGCCCTATTTTAAGGTTGACATATTATCAGTCCTACAGATGACTTTTGAAGAACACTGTTTTACAACAATGAAAGATCACACAGGAAAAAAGTCCTAGACAAGAAATCTGTTTCCATTTATGTGTGCTTGTTTGTGTTCATGTTTATATAAATTTTGATAAAAAATGAAGATTCTTGAATCCCCTCGTTTCTGTCAGAATACCTTCTTTAATAATGCCTTTGAAGGATTGATTTTTAGCCTTAAAATGTAGACTCATTCCTACACATATACTATAAAATAATTTGGAAACTCTAGGATATTGATTAACTGCCTTTTCATTTACTATTAAGTGATACCTAACCTAGATAGATATTAAGGTGAGGATCTCTCATCAAGCACTGCAAAAGGCCACTGCTTCTGTACTTAAGTTTCAAGATTTTGACTTTTAGCACATTTGCTCTGACATGTCCTTTCAGATACTCAGTATCACAGAAAGTATAGCCTTCCAGAATTGCTTCCATTCCTGCCTAGGGACCTGATTCACCCTTGACTTGAACAGTGCAGCCTCAGGGACATGCAAATTTCTCACTTGAAACTTTTGCATCTCTTATCAATATAAGAGATGCAACCCCCACAAGGTTTAGAAGAAGTCATGTATGGATTGTTTTTTTCTTCTTTTTCTTTCACTAATCTCAGAGGACAGAAGGTGAGGGTCAGAACACTGCATGGAGCTTATTTGAGAACCAAGGTTTAAATCTTCTTTGCATTAAACTGTCTGTACACATGAATATTTGAACAGACTTTGGGTGCTACCCTTTATGCCAAGAGAAGCCACATCTCAAAGCTCTTCATTCTTTTATTAATCTTTTTCTCTCTCTTGACCAAACAGATTAGTCTTTTAGAGCTTCATCATTGTCCCAAGATGCTTAACATCTAATAAAGAAGGCGTTTTTTTTAGTGTTGAAATATGCAGTTACGTTTGTCTGATGACAGTAATTTTATATACTGATATTCAAACTGTCTATTCTGTTTGAATAAGTGAAAGAATACACAAGCACTCTTAAAAAATAAACTTATCCATAATACATAAAATAAATAATGTGTTGTCACAAAGCACAGGGACCTGTGTCTGCACAGATGCCATCTGTGCAAGACCTAGAAATTTTATTAGCAAGATCCCTTTTAGTCAGCTTCTTTGTTGTGTGTTTTACCTACAGGTATCCAGGCTGGATTTTTGCCCTACAAAACATCTGTGGCCTGGAATTTGAGGATAAAAATTAGAAGCAGCTATGCAGGTTGTCGCACATGCAATAGAAATGCTGCATCCCTTTGTTTCCTTTCCTTGCTGGAATACTGGGGGCAGGACAGCAGTGTGCACATAGTGGGAAACACAGCATTATAGATTTCACCTGCAGTGCCTTTTTATACAGATCTACTGTAGCGTTCAATGCCTCTCTCTTCTGCTTGATTAAAGATAATAAGGGACAAGTCACTGACAACCCTCTGAGGCAGGGTGGTTTCTGAAGATAACTAGGAGATGGATATGTATTGCTGTACTTATATTTAGAATTTGATTAATTTTTTGCTTTTAGATTTGTGTTATATTTCTACTTCAGCTTACTGAATATTATAACAACCTTACCCCAGTGACCAGTCTAATGCCTCCAAAACCCCGCAAGGGGCTGTTGGGACATGGAAGACCATCAATCCTTATGAATAATGTATCTATTTCCTACTAAGGCTCAAATCCCATTAATACTATAACATTATTACATCTCTTAGGTATCCTTTACTATCTGTGGGATTAAAGATTAATTATTAGCAATTTTTTCAAATAAAGAAGAAAGCTCAGACGATACAAAGCATTTCACATAAAATACATCAAACTTACTGCCAGAAGGTGTTTGGAAATATAAAACAAAATAAAAAAAATAAGAAAGAAGGAAAGAAATATCTTAGACTTGTTAGACAGGAAAAGACTTTTAAAAAGTCCAGCGTAAAATTGCTCACTGAAAAGCACTGAATTGCAGTGCTCTTCATGACAGTTTCTCATTTCAGTGTCTGCAATGATTCCATCTGGACAAGCAGGTAAGAATATATAGAATTATGATAAAATATCAATAATATTATCTGTTGGACCAAGAAAGGGAAACCCATGAGATTATCAGATCAATTTGCAAAATTGTTTTCTTTATCTTTCAGTGTGGGTAATTCCATATGTGCCTTGGCCTAATTTGGTAGAGCATGGATGGAATGATTTCTCCCTATAGAGTTTACCACAGTAAGACCTGGGTCTCATCTAGATATCTGACTACTACTGGTAATAGTTCTGCTGCTGATGAATAATTAATTATAGTGAGGATCTATTAAAATCCAGTTGCCCTCAATGTCCTCTTTATAGTTAGCAAAAACAAATAAAGGAAAACCCAGAAGACTTAGCAACTTGCTGAGCAAAGCTTGAAAATTAACAACAGTATTCAGCTATCTCTGTATATTCAAAGATAAATCTTGTGTAATAAAATAACATACAGTGGGATGAAGTATATTCAAGTAATAAAAATTCAGCTTTGCATGTGTAACTAGATTGTTGATATGTTCAGTGTCTAATTCAAAAGGCAGTACATGGTGGAAAAAAGATATTGTACTGCACTATGCAGAGCTGCTGCCTTCCTGAATTATTACTGAAGTGTTTCCTATGTTTCCAAATTCAGTAAATATATCCCCTTCCCCAGCCCACTTAGATGATTTGCTTTTTGTCCAGAGCTGGCCACACACTCTGCTTCTAAAATGATCAGAGGCAATAAAAGGAAGATGGAGGCTTAGCAAGTGAAGCACTTAGGGACTAATATTCTGCAATGCTAATTCCAGCTAAATTTATATTGTATTGAAAGAAACTGCTGTTAAAGAACAGCTTGGCTTACATCAAGACATGTGGTTACCAGATTACTTTCTATCTCCGCTCAAAAACATTTAGAGAATTTCTCATTAAAATTATTTAAAGTGAAACAAGTCAAATAAATCTACTTAAGCGTGTTGTTGCATTGCCTCATTTGTGCTGAAAAAAATGTTGCTTGTTTTCTACCTTCTATTTTAACTGTACATATGAGGCTTTACTCGCCCATTAACAAAATACATCACCTCCCGATTGCTTTCTATACCGCCTTAAATGTTAAACATAAACACATATACCATCTGTTTCCTATCATGACACCAATCCAAAATGGCTGTGCTAGACACCTCCGCACAATAGATCATCTTAAAACACCTTAGTGGTTTTGCTTTATGGAGTTATTTTTCCTGTGACAAATTATAAACCTATATTTCAAGAACATGGTCAGGCTGTAGCCCTCAGTTGGAAATTCAGAATAGCTTTTCTTTCTTTTAACGAAAGGTACTGGCTTGAATCTGATGCAGCACTTTTTTTAAAGCCGCAGGCCACCTTTGTTGCTATGGCAGCCTACAAATCCAGCTAATTTCTACAGTTAATAATTTCTCAGCTACTAATTTGTGAAGCATTCAGATTGAAAATATTGCAGTTGAGTATAATCACTACTGTAAGTTACCAAATGATGATGTGGCTGCTGGATAACTGGAAATGCAGCACAAATTGGAAAGTTTAGTATCAATCTGCAATCAAAAGAAGGTTTCAGCAAAACATCACATTTCTGTTACGAGAATCATTTCTGTAATGCTTGCACTAGGTAACTCCACCTATCAAATGCTCATGGAAAATTGGATAAAATATAGTCATAAATATCATTGACTAAAAATTTGGTTCTGAACGGATTTCAAATGTACCTCCTCCCTCAGTCCAACTCTATGAAAAAAATGATTGTCTGGAGCAAGTTGAATTCAGAGAGGAATTTCTCCTTGACTTAAATGAGCTTTTGACTAAGTCCTCACAATATTAATGCCTGAACCTGAAAACCCTTATTTCCCAGGATAGCTCCAATGGATCCTAGACTGATTAACCCTCTGTAGACCCATGTGTAAAGGCAATACTCTGCTCATTCTTCCATACATGTAGGAACTCAAGTGCTTATGAGAGAGTATTGCAACGGGTTTGATCAAAATAAATGCCATATATCCTGGGACCATGAAAAAGGGATGAAACAGCCCGGGTAAAGGGTAAAGGAGCTAAAGTGAAACATATAAAGATACTATTGCCTTGGATTGTATAATCTCAGCAGAGATTCTTACCATATTAGAAACTTTATTTCAGAAGCACCTTACTAATGCCTCTTGGCTGTAGGACCTCATGGAGATGAAGCAACACAAACAGACTTCTGTGCTGTTCCAGAATTCCTGATATCCTCTTGTGACCAAACTTCATTATCGTCCCCTTGTCTACTCTATAGCCTACTCTATGGCATACTGCTACCTGAGGAAGCAAAGTTGTAGCAGTCTTCTTTATCAAACGTGTTGTCTCCATGGTCTTTTGAGAAGTGGAATAACAAGGAGGAGCTGAAGATCCTCTTACATTTTTAAAATCAGAGGGAAAATCTTCTTTACCTATTTTTTCCCTCCCCCATCCCCATGTCATCCTGTGCAGTTAGAGCTCC
This sequence comes from Nothura maculosa, assembly GCA_032353885.1. Classification (NCBI taxonomy): domain Eukaryota; kingdom Metazoa; phylum Chordata; class Aves; order Tinamiformes; family Tinamidae; genus Nothura; species Nothura maculosa. The sequence goes on along the minus strand of JAUBOD010000819.1, from coordinate 7,729,870 downwards.
CTTTGCTGTTTACCTTAACTCCTCTTTCCAGTCAAGCCTAAGGAGACCTGCAAGAGATTCCAAGGGTTCCATTCGTAGTCCCATGTATGGGCTTTACCTCTTTAATATTAAAAAGAAGGATGTCTGTCCCTTTTGTCTAAGATCCCATACTCTGTTAGTGCTGTGTAAATAAGATTCAGCTACTTTTTGAAACAATCACCGCAGTGTTCTTCCTTCTGTTTGCAATTTTGCTGATGCTACTTGTGTGATTTACAGAGCTTATATTCATTCCTCAGAGCTTTCAATGCAATTAAAGAAAATAAAGAAAGAATGCTCAAGCAATTTAGAGGACTAAGAGAGGTAAAAAACAGATGAAAAGACAATGGTACTATAAATGACCTCTAAAAAGAAAAGAATAAAATATAGTTTGTCTTCAGCATGCTCTAACACAACAGGTCTAGATTGGCTTGTCATGAATAGTAATATGGTTCACAAGCGAGAGAGAGTATCATTTAAATGATATGAACGTACAATTTAAGGAAAAAAAAACAATAATTTATCCATTGTGGACTTCAAAATCATCCTATACTTACAATAAACACACAATTGTTGAAAAACCTGGTATACTGTGATGTACTATACTGGCACTGTCCACTGTATACTAGGATTTTTTATACACAAGAAGAGGGAAAAAAAAATAAAGAAAAAGGAAAAAAAGAAACTGGTTCCATTCCAGAATTTTAACTCTTTCATCTGAACCTCTGTGTGCCTGCATGTTTACCTGGGTGCTACCCTTTGCAGTAAGAAGCTAGCTTATTGGCTCATGGGTTTTGTCTGCATTTTAACCTCAAGTGAAGCTGCTGAAACTTGCTGAGGCTACTATCAAGGTTTGTATTCTACATAAGTCACCCAGCATTTTCACCCTCAAATTCACATCCCTTCCTATTTGTTCTGTGTTTCAAAATCTGGAATTAAGCAAGCGTGCAGATGCACATGTTGAAATGCACCCATCCCACAATGGCTATTGCTTTCTGCTTCGCCATTTCCTTGTTGCTCAAGATCTCTGCACTCCCTAGCCCTTTCACTTGAGCATTACTTTTTTGTTGTTTTTTTTTGTTGTTGTTGTTGTTTGTTTGTTTGAGAGAGTGCAATCACTCTAAAAAAGGGAATGGTACCTCAATAACAGCCTTAATAATGCAGTTATCAGGTCATATTTAAAAGGTACAGTAAGAGACTGCCCTAGAAGACACACACCCAATAAACAAAAATTTGCCAACCCTTGCTCTGTATTACTCACCCACTGAATATTTTGGGTGGAGAACTTCCAAGGTCAAGATCAGTTCTTTTTTTTTTTTTATATATAGACAAGAAGGCAAAATGTCATAGCCCCCGAGTGCTCAGTAGTCATTGTTTATTTCTATTACAACTACAGCAAAGTTTCCCAGATGCCACCTAGCTCTCCCTGTGTGCTGGCAGAAGTGTTTGGAGTCACTCACAAATGTAACTTAAGTTTACCTAAGGTGCGAAACAGAAGAAGGAAAGCTGTCAAAACAAAAACAAAAATTTCCCTAAGCAAGATGGGTTAGGTAATATTAATGATACTAGAAATACAAGAAACAAATTACTATTTGAAGGTGTTAAGAAGGTGAAATTTATTCAAACTACATTAATGTAAAGAAATGAGGTTTTGCACACAGCAATCAGAAATGGAGTGGTAAAATGCATTATTCCACCCTCACTGCAGATCTCAAATTTGCTTTAAACTTCCTTTGCTTTGCTGCATATGCAAAGATGTTGAAGAGCACCACACGGGTTTTTCAGGTCTGCTCGCTAGTCCATCACAGGACTAATTGAAGTGGATGGCTCAGGACTCTTCACACAGTTTCTTCAACCTGGACTTATTATTTGATGCACTTTTTTTTCTTTGTATTATATTTAGAGAATTTCTAAACTAAAATGAAGAAATATTCAAATACTGTGCACTAATCTTTTTGTCACTAGTTTTGTGTTGTGCTTGAGATTTTTAAACAAAGCATGAGTGAAGCAGAAGCCACAAGGCAACACTGAACAAGATATGCATGAGTCTAAAGCTAGTATCCATGCCAGGTATGCTTTAAAGAGCTGTTTATACAGTTTGTGTAGATGCTTCAATTTGGCTGGTCCAAGGTCACCAACAGATGGGTCAGGTCAGCATAGACACAACAGCAGACACAAATCTGTGTATCATCTGGGTTAGGCTAATTTCACATGGTCCCTTCTCTTCTCTCCTGTCCACAACTGTCCCGTCACCGTTTTCAGCTCACCTCCCCAGCACCCAGACAGGTGAAAGACCTGCAGCTTCACTGAACTCGTCATGTGTAGGTGCCTCCAGACCAACCACCCCCTTCCTACTCTTTCCTACATTGCAGATGCCCACTGAAACTCAGTTCACCTGAGAACTTGTCCTGCATGTAGTCACCTCTCCAGAACAAACAATTTAAAAGAAAGGTGCGGCCCTGCAATAGTGATTCTGTTAATTATTTATTCTATTGAGGCAAAAGATGAATCAACACAGCTTCTTAGATAGGGAAGCGTTTTATCTTGCTGGTGCCAATATTATTTTTGCAAAGGGGCTTATCATCTGCAAAACAACATGGCCCCAAGATGTTTGTCCCCATGATCAGATGACTCAAGATGACGTGTCAACATGGTAGTTGACATTGCTTTTGTGTGCATTCTGCTTTCAGAGAGGAGAAAGAGAAAACCAGACACGTGATGCTGATAAGAATTTCTTTTTATGTTATTCCAATAAAAAATACATTCATACAGAAATATAACAATCTTGCAAAAAACAATTTCAAATAAAATCTTGTAAAACAAAATTTTTACAAAAATCTTACAAAGAGATTCTTTAGATAACAGGGTGCTTCAAAAACAAAAAAAAGAAATTTCACTAATAGAAACTTTTTCTTCTTAAATTTCAAGCAAAAATGTTTTATTTTTATTTTTCAGCTTGATTGAGGCTCAGTTATCACCTGAACAAAATGTACTTGCTTATTAAGAAAATTACAGGCATTTGACATATGGCACACAGCCCCACCCCATCCACACAAGTCTGATGGTATTTCTCAATTGAGACAAGCCAGTGCAAGTTTAATTTTTTTTTTGTTTGGGGTCTTTTGTTTACTTTCTTGTTTATCAGAATTATGGCTAAGCCAAAGACATTGCAAACAAGATAAAAACAAAACAAAACTCAACCCTAAAAAACATTTTCTGGGATTTTTTTGTTTGTTTTTGTAAAAAAAGTGCATTTCAGGCATCTTAAAACAAATAAAAAAGGAAATGAGAATGATTTACGCCTGTGTATTCCTTAGAACCAAATAACTTGCATATACTTTTTTTTTTAAACCACTTATCTACATACATTTCCAGGAAAAGATACCAAAATATTAGCATAGTAAGCAAGACCAATAATAGATAGAAAAAGAAATGGATCACGTTTTTCATTGCATCAACCGTAGTGAGCTGGTTTAAAAAAAAAATACTGATTTTGGACAGACTATTTCTATTCTAGGAAAAACAGTCTTTATTTGAGCCGAACTATGTAGAATTAGAGTTCAACCACCACAACAACTAGCTCACTTACAAGTCCTCCAATAAGCTGGAAGGCCAAAATCTGCGTGCAGTTCATCTGCGCACAGCTAATATTCTTTTAGCATGCCAATATTCAGTTCATACCATTCTTAAATGGCCACAGATACGCTATTCCAGACAACCTAATAACTACAAACACAGTCAGCAGTCTGAGAAGGACTGAATGCCAACAGATCCTTTAGCATACCATTAAGCTAAAGGTAAAGCCTCTAAAAATGCTAGATTTTAATAACTGTATCTTTCATTTCTTTGTCTCCTTAACGACCATATTGGGGGGTGGGGAAATCTTCATGGGCTGTGGCATTTTCTAGCTATGTGTTCTAATTTTTTTCCTTTTAAAAAAAATATTTATATATTATCTATATATATACACACATACACAGACTGTACACACAAATATACATACACAATTATTTTTCTGCCCACTTTTAAAAAAAAAAGTAATATAGTTTCTTTCTGTATGACCAACAGATAGCTAGATATATAGATGTGAAAGTTGTGCCTTTTAAGCAAATACATCTTTTTAATACTTCTGTATCTTTAATATGTATGAAAACTTGACATATTAAGTACAGTTGGGGTGTGTATATACACAGTTGTTGTGCAAGGTCAATATAAAAAAAGTCTCAAGGTGGCAGAACTGGTCAGGTATTCAATTGGCATATGCATTATACTGTAACACAGTCAAATTGTCTAAGTTAAACAAATACTGTACTGACATGAACGACTTTTCTCTATATTTGTCTTTGTCAAGGAGGACCCTGGAAGTAACCTTTTTCTCCCCTCATATTATACATTTGATACAGTACAATGCCAGGTGAAAAGAGAGCCTTAATAAAGCATGCATCACCCATACCCCTGTATAAGACCCCCTACAAGAGAAGGTCACTTGCATAAGGCACCATTATTAAGGTCAACAGTGCATTAACAGCTAGAAAACCAGAAGTTAGTCCTCAAGGCATAAATAAGAGAAAAATTAGCTGCATGAGAAAAATCAGTTTCTAACCAATAGTGGTTTTATCCACCCAACAGAAAAAATTATTCATGTTCCATACATTATGTAACATTAGACCAATTGTATTTTAGCTGCTCTTAATTGGAATCAAAACTGCAGTCCTGATTAAAGAATGGAAAAGCATATAGTTCCCCAGAACCATGCAATAACCTTTGTATTATAATGAAAAGTTATAGTTGTGTTACATTTGTAAATACACAGCTTATACAATGGATTACAAATGAGCTCTGTAGCAAGTAAAACAAGCTACTTGACACATTGCACGTTTAATAGCTGCACCAGACACCTAAAGCTCCTCTCACACTGGAACGGGGAGGTCTCCCGTTTCCATCCTGGCATCCTGACTTGTTTTTTGTCCCCCCCTTCCCCTCTCCATTTTTCCCTCGATAAAGGTGCAGACAGCCCTCCCCCCACCCCTTGGAAATGATTGGTGGTCGTCCCATCTCACAAGATATTCCTTACATACAAGACATTCAGACTTTTTTTTTCTCTTACAGTTATAAAACAACCACAAGAAAAAAAATGTGCCCCGGCATACAGTCATCAATAGATCCTCATAACATACAGTCGCCCAATCATTAACATTCTCAGTGCACATGCTCACGGCAAAGGCTTAGGAGCCACTCAGAAGGTTAGATACCAGTGTATGAGTCCAGGAAACCCCAAACATCACGCACCGCGGTTGCTATGCCGTTTCTTACATGACTTATTAGCCCTCAAAAGACCTTCAAGGAAGAGAGGTCCTGGAGGCAACTGGGTAGGGTGCAAAATGGCATGCTTTGGCTGGAACACGCATCCCTCTGCTCAAGGCTGTTCCACCTTGACGCCTCTTAGCCCACAGGAGTCACCTCTTGACCCACTCAGAGGTGTCTCTTCATGTGAAGGGCCAGGTGGTCAGACCTGGAAAAACACCTGCGGAGGAAGGAGCGTGGGATGGCACGTTAGTCGCCGGTGCACACAGCGAGACATACCCAGGTGATGCATCCCCCGTTATTCCCAAGGGCAGCTCGTGAGGCAGAAGGCATGGAGCAGCGCCTGGGTACACAGCGACGTGTTAGGTGCCACCGTGTACCCAGGCGATCTGCCGCGAGGTGCGAACGCTAGGGGTTTCTCCAAACCCATCTACAGCATCATGTTGCAAACCTCCCTCCAGGTGATTACTAAATACAGATGCAGGGCTTTTTTTAAGCGTGAAAATACAATAATTCATTAAAAGTACTAGACATGGTTGTCTCCTGAAGCAATTCCTTCACAAGTGAAGCTTGTGAAAGGCAGTCTACTCTCACTTTCCAGCAATCATTAAAAATAACTATTTAAGAAGGTGCATTTCAGTCACATACCTGTCACAGTGACTACATTTAAAAGGCTTGGCACCAGTGTGCTTTCTGAAGTGTCTGGTTAATTCATCACTTCTTGCGAAACGCCACTCACACCCTTCCCATGAGCATCTGTAAGGCTTTTCCCCTACAAAGAAAGCAGATTATGGGTTAGTCATGACTTCTTTCAAACAAAGATAGGAGCTATCCCATTCATTCCTATGCAGACCTCCTCTACGCTGTAAAGAGAGCTAGCTTGACATTATGTATCTACTGCTTCAACAGACATAGGGAAAGAAGCCTGGAAAATTCATCCACAGGATTCCCACTTAACTATTTTGCTGTAACAGCACATCATATAATCCAATTTGTCTTAAAAAAAAAAAAAAAAAAAAGCTATAAAAGCTATTACACAGGCTCACAGGAAACAAAGAAACTCATCCTTCTACCACTCCTATTCATCTCTAATGGCACCTTTATTCCCAAAGAGGTATCCTTCACCCCATAAAGGTGATTAAAGACACTGTGTGAGGCTCCAAAATGCAATTAGGCTGCTGGATTGCATCAAAGTCCTCTGTCACTCAGCTCATCTGCGTAACACACAGCCTTCTTTCTGCTGAGCCACATATTCTTGGAAAAAAGGCATACACACCACTTTGAGCACTGCAATTTCAGCATTCAAGAAATGCCACTGCCAGACACAGGAACGTTCTCAGTAACAGAGCACTAGGGCAACAGTTCTGCAATAGTTCTGAGGCTGGCAGCTATTCATGTCTGCTCAGCTACCAAGATTTCAGTGGAAGTTGCTCTTTCCTCTTGAAACAATCTTGTTTTATCTGACTTCCACATGACAATGGGAACATCAAGCTTGCTCAGACTTCCCACGAAAATGCTGAGCTCATGAGTCAAAATAGGGTATTTTCTTTGAATTCCCTCTTTCAACACTTGGAAAAAAAAAAAAAAAACCAAAAATCCCCCACAAATGCTTAAGTCCTTGGACTGGCACACCAAGAATGACAGTCTAATTCCCCACATGAAGCTATGGCTATTGAGCCAGTGAGTTGCTCTACCTACTTAACTGCAGTCATGGAGAGATGTAGAATATTAATGCTCACAAAAGCAAACCAGCCAGCTACTTCAATCATAAAATATTTATAGAAGCCCTGAAGTGTCTACCTTCCTTGCTTTCCATTCCAATAACACACAGAATTGCTATTTTAAATCCAGGTTCCATAACAATAAAATGTTCTTGCTCAGTATGTTTGGAAGAACTCAACAGCACATAGTACATTTTTAGGCCCTATTAGGCTAATTAGTTACAACAACTAGAACATACTGTGGCTTTCCAAGATTTTTTGTTGATATTATAGCATACAAAAAAAAATGTTCAGTGACTTACAACTACAGCTACACTTAAGATAGCCAAGACTTTGAGATGTTCCTGATAAGAAGTTTCTTTTTTTGTAAGAAAGTCTCAGTTTGGTTTTAGTTTTGAAATGAATGTCAACAGAGGTCTAGTGTCCAATACAGCCAGCAAATCCTCCTGAAGACAAGTCCTGCTGCAGCTTCCCCACATCTATAGCCTGCTTAAGTGAGTGGTTCCTCCTCGCCGTGGCAGAGGACTCATACACAGGCCGACGGCCTTGGCTTCAGCTCGCTTACGAAAGGAATGAGGAAGTGATGTCGCCCGTGCTGCTAGGCCTGTAGCTCTCTTACATCATCTCTCCAAACCTGGGCTCCCACCCAGGGATTGTGCAACACAGTGACAACACGACCGTCAGGGGTATTCCCTGCCGCACTTGCCAACTCTTAATAAGCATATGGTTACTAACCTGTATGAGTGCGCTGATGTGCTTTCAGATGTGAACTTTTGGTGTAAACTTTCCTGCAGCCATTAAAATGACACCTGTGGACACGCCTTCTGCCATCTGGAGAGGTGTCACCGTTGACAGGGGTACCTTTCTCTGCAGTCTTTCCAGCGGTACCGGTACGTATTTTCCCCGGTGAATGCAACTCACTCGGCGTACAATTCCATAGCTGAGAAGAAGGTTCCTTGCTCAGTTCAGGAGATGACGGGGGAGTAGAAGTGACAGATGAGCTCAAGTTTCCTGAACTGGCTAAAGCATCGCTGATGGGGTCAGAGGTAAACTTGGTGGTAGGTGACAGTTCCTCGGAGCTGTCTGAGGATTCACTGCTCACATCAGAATTCAAACTGTTGGTCTCTAAGTTCTGGCTAGGAGGACTGTCCTCTTTTGGGACACACGTGCTCTTCAGTTCAGATTCCTCCTTTTTCTCACGTGCCAGAATAATTTTGGTCCAGAGATCCTCTTGGCTATCAAATTTGATTTCAGATGCGGATACATAGCAGGGTTCACTTTGAAGATACCGTTCCAGCTCTAAGCATGTCTAGGTAAAAGAGAAAGGAAGAAAGAGAAGGAGTTACAAGGTTGCTTAAAAATAAAACCAATCGTATTTTACACTTCAAAAAGCATGCAGGAATGTAATATGTTCGATTTGAGGTTTCCACACTCAAAATAAATTAAAGACTCCTCCAACCGTAACTAGGTGACTGCTACAATGAAAAGAATTCACTTTCCAAGACCTGGGCAGGAGTTCAAACACAGAGCTGAAGGTGCAAGTCAGCTTGGGTTTTCAAAATAGCCTTCTAATGAGTCAGTCACATTACAATCGTTCTCATCAAATCTATATTTTTAGTAGGCTCATGTGGAAAAGCACCATAAAGAATTACAGCAAATAATTACACTCCTGTCTAACCTGAGTTGTTTTCTGCCCCTGCCACACGCAAGCACAAGCCTGGGAGGACACAAGCGAACACAATGTGCTCTGACCCCAACACTGTGTCAGAAAACAAAGGCACATTTGAGAATAGCTGCTGAGCTGCTGTCTCTGTGTTTGGGGACATCCGTGAAGCAGCAGATGACCATCTATTTCCTGTGTAGCAGAAGATGACTTTTTCATAGAATGTCACTTCCACAAGTACCCATGAGCACGCTACTCAACCTCAACTGTCCCCATGCAGGTCTTGGATCAACATGGTGCATGTCAACTGTGGCAGAGAGGGGAGGAAAAAGTCTCAGGACAGAAATGTCCCATTCGATAGGATGCAGGACGGGAAATTACTCTGAGGTCCTGCTGGGAGTCCCACAATGAACAAGAACTTTATCTACTGGCCAAGAGTGCAACTGTATGAGTCATCTCCCTGTTTCTTTCACGCAATGCCAAAGGAGACTTCCTTTTAAAATCCTGACCCTCTGCCAAGAAAGTGCTCTGTTCAAATATACATGCAACAGTACACGGACAACTTCCCCCCTGCCCCGTGGTCCATTCTTCTCTCCCGAAATGAAACAAAACTAAAAGCACAAACACCCTAAATGGACAGAGCTGTGGTTTTCAATTTCAGCATATATTCTTTTTAGCCAGTCTCAGAAGAATATATATTTTTTAAAAAAGGGCTATGAGCTGTTATGACAACAAGACAATGTTTTGGTATTATTCTTTCCACTATAGGAAACAATCCGTTTGGGAACGTTACACAAAAGATGGACACATCAAGTTTCCATACCAAACTCTACTTATTTTAGCCAGATCATCTCTTCCAATCCTGGTAGCAAAATCTGATCCCAAATGCCACACATTCCCCTTCAAGCCCCTTCCCATCTGTCCGAGGGGAGTGCATTGACTTCCCTTGGCCCCCAGCACCGCCTGGATAAACTGGGTCACATGTTCCGACCAGGCTGAGAGCTTGGACAAAAATGAAAAAAAAAAAAAAGTACCACCACACACTCAATATTTCTGTATTTCCCCATAATTTGATCACTGGTTTGCATTAGAGAAGGGTTTTGATGCAGATGACACAATAGCGTGCTGACTTCTCAGGCAAACAGGAAAAAAAAAAGCATTTATTAAGATCTTGTTAAACTTTAATATTCCCGGCTAATTTAAATTCCTCATTAGACAGATTAGTAATGGGGACCAGAGAGAAGCTCTCGGCGAGTTTAAATGCCTCGGAAGGCTACTGGGAGCCAGGGCTGGCCCTTTGCCAGAAGCCCAAATGCCTGAAGGAAACTACTTAGCTCCATTTCAATCACGTACCGTGGAGCTGCCTCGCTGAAAGGGAAGGGGGGAGGGAGGGAAAAAAAGACATTGCCCGTAATTAGGAGGCATGTGAAGGTTGTAGCACTTCGCGTTTCAGCCTCCTCCAAATCCTGCGCGTTCTTCGCCGGAGCAAGGGGGATGTGAGCGTGAGGAGGAGCGCGCAGAAACGTCCCCGGCCACCGCCACCTGCGCGTCCCTTCCCTGCCTCGTCCCTTTATTTGCGTTTATTTCCCCCCTCACATGGCCAAAGCATAAAGAAAAATAAAGAAGCGGGTCGCGCAAGGCTGAGGGGGTGACCAGGGGCAGCTGCACAGCGCGGGGCAGCCGAAGTTTGGCGGAGCGGAGCGCAGCGCAGCGCAGCGCGGGCGCGCAGCGGCGGAGCGCGGAGCGGAGGGTGCGCGGAGCGCAGCGGGGACAGCGCAGCCGGCTTTGACAGCCGCGCTCGGGCAGCCGCGCGCACAGACGGAGACGCGCAGAGGATTTAAATCCCCCTCGCAGCCGCTTCAAAAAAATATAAAAAATAAAAAAAAAATCCAGCTACTTCAAAAGACACCTGCTTCAAAGCGTTTTTAAATGTCTGTGCTCAGTGCTCCCCAAATTGACATTTCCTTCTTTTTTTTTATTGTTTTGTTTTTGCCTTTTTCTTCCCTCTTTTTAAATCCGCTCTCCCGGCTTAAAAAACCGACCACGACAACACGGACACCACCACCGACATCCTCGTTTACCTGTTGCCAATACTCCTCCAGGGACGGCAAGGCTGAGAAGTACCCCGTGTCGTGCACAATCTGGAGTTCCTGGAAGATGCTGCACATTGGGAGAACATCCATGTCGCGAGTTGCAACAACAAAGTCAGTGCTGGTTACAAAAACACAGATGCCTCCTGTGTGTGCAGGGGTGAGGGGGGTGTGCGGGGGGGATGTCAAACGTCTCGTCTCAGTTTCCAAGCCCCCCCCGTTTTTTGTTTTTTGTTTTTTTTTCTCTCCAGAGAAGCGGAAGAAGAAGAAAAAAAATGTATGTATATAGATTTATATTAATTCCTTTAGGAGCGTAAGGAGGAAAAAAGACCCGAAGTTTCATGCAAAGTTTAATTGCACAGCAACGTAGCGCGTCTCCCAGGCGGCGGCGGCGGCTTCTTCCCTCGCGCGGCCGGCGGCGGACACTTGCGCAGGAGCGTACGCAATATTTGCAAACACGGCGCCGGCTGCAAATGCAACCCCCTGCGAAACCTGCCCCGGCCAAGCTCAGCGCGGCCGCCGCGCGCCCCGCCCCCGCGCCGCGCGCGCCCCGCCCCGCGCG
>JAUBOD010000819.1:7696236-7718428 GCA_032353885.1 Nothura maculosa | reverse complement strand
GGCGGCCAATGGGCGGGCGGCAGGCAGCGCGGCTCCTCCTCGCGTGACCGAGCCTGGCCGTGACGCCGGCCGCCATTGGCCCCATTCGAAATTCGCCCGGCGCTGATTGGGCGGCTCGGCAGCAGGCTATTTTTAGCAGGGTATATAAAGCGCGGAGCCCAGCTTTCGTGAGGGGGAGGTGTGCGCAGCGCGCTCGGAGCGGCTGGCGGGGGAGGGGGTGGCTCCGCGACGCGCTGCTCGTGGTGGGCGCTGAGGGCGCTGCGGAGCCACCAGGAGCCCTTGTCCGGTCCCGGGAGCCCCTGTCCGGTCCCGGGAGCCCTCTTTGCCGCCCGAGCGTTCCCTCGGCGCGCCGGGCTTTGCCCGCGGCGCCCGCCGCGCTCAGGAGACGAAAGCCAAGTGCTGAGTATGCAGCTGTGTTGTGAGGTTCCCTGTCCTGTGGAGCAGGATCTCCTGTGCACAGGAAGATTGAAAGCGTGCTCACTTTCACTCTCTATATTCACTCTATATTTTTACTCTCTATATATTGTTTTCCTTCTTACCCCCTTTTATACAAGTTGGTATCTCTTTTGCCACTTGATTTGGGAAAGCTACCAGTCTGGTAAAAGTTGAGTCTTCGGTGCACGCTTCCACCTAAGCACAGATATTTCTGCAGTGGTGTTGGAGCACTGTTTTTAAGACCAGCTTTTGCTCCTGTGAGAGTTAGAGGCATCTTAATATAACTTTAAAATGTTGTGGTTTTAGCTTTCCAGAGGAGTGTCCAGCACATGGCACAAATGCATCTAATGAGTTTGTTATTAAAAACACTTAAAATTTTCCTCTAATGTTCCGACTAGTCTGCTATTTCCATTTCCCTGATTTTCTCTGTATCTGTTACCTAGGTGGTAACTAAAATACAAAATGTTTGTTTCTTATTTTGTTCTGGAGACTGATGGCTGGCAGAGAAAGTGTCACCCCATGTGGCTTTCCGTCACCCAGCCCTGCAGAACCTGCTAACGTGGGGATTCCCTAAGCAAACAGCTGGTGCCCAGAATCAACTCTTGAGGTTTCCGTGTGTGAAGAAAAAGAAGAAGGTCAATTAAAGCAGTATTATGTGCTGAAAAAATTAGCCGAAACAAGATTAAAAATATCTAAACTGGGACAACTAAGTTTGTGTGGTCTGAATTCTGCACTTGACTTCATGGGAGCAAGCATGTGAATGTCTATCCAAAATTGCCTTCAGATGACAGTCAAGATAGTTTTGTGTCTGTCTAGGGCCAAAACTAGTTTCCAAAGAAAAGCGTGGGGAGAAAAATAAGCCCTCTTCATTTAAATAGGTGAATTATTCTACTAACTGGAGCCTGCTTTTAGTGCTGTAAGAGATGAGTGTTTTGTGGCCTGAAATGAGATGTGGGCTCCAGTCAAATTTAACCTGGTAACCTAACTGGAAATTGTTACTATTTGTGTGAGGGATCTGCTCTCTCTTTGGATAAGGGTTTAGTTTCAAACATAGTGACTGTGAATGTCACTGTCCTCTGATCCCTAATTTGGCCACTTTATCTGTGCACCTTATTACTGAGGTCTGGACACCTCATGGACCAGGAGAGATTTACGGTGCCAGCGCAGATTTGGAAGTGCCCAGGGTCTTATTTTATTACAGTTATTTTCAGGTAGGCAATATCTCCCAGTGAAGGACAACTAGGATTGGTGATTGCAAATTGATGGAAATGCATTTTTTTGAAAAAAGAAAACTTATAGTGTAATACATTAGATGGCAAGTAAGGTTTGCTGGCACTTTTGCTATTCTGTGTTTGATTGAGCAGGGTTAAGGAAAGGAAAAATAAATAAAATCATGGCACAGATGTGACTGTGCTGCAGTAAAAAATATTTCAGTTATAATTTTATTAGATGGTTGCTTTGTTGGGTCTTTATAAATATTTATTTAAAACACAATTGATACATGTCACTGAGATTTTAATACATAAATTGATTTTAGTCTTAAATAAGAGAGTCATAGAACTAAGGCCAATCCCAGGTAAGAAAGTGGCTAAGACTGTGTAGAGGGAAGTAAACAGACATAGTGTTTTTATCCCATATATTTTTAATCAGGAATTAAAATGAAATGGTGTCAATAAAATTCTGTGGTCTGGGAGGCTGCCCTGTGAGCTGAAGGGAGAAAGTTGTTGCGCTAATAGTAGCCAGACTGGGATGAAGTGTGAGCTGAAGGGAGTGTGTTGTTCTCTGTGAAAGATAATAATATAAGGACAAATTTTAATAGTTCCCTAAGTGAAGAGATATTTGAAGATACAGTTTGGTCCTAATGACTTTCTTTAAGTTATACACAGTAAATAAGTCCCAAATACCTGTTTTATACCCCTGGGTTGTTTTGAACCATGGGCCAGGGTGGAGTTTACCTTGAAAACCTCAATGAAAACCAGACCAAAACCAGTCTGTCCCTTGAGACCACGCCGCTGAATTTAGAGGTGCCAGGGCAGGACAGGCTGGAGCAGAGGGCTGTGCACGGATGGCAGGGGCGAAGGATGGTGACGTTAGTGTGCTGAGTGGTCCGGGCAGGACAGCAATACAGCCCTTCAGCTCCTTGGGTAAATTTCCTGATGACCTTACAGCTAAATCAGTATGTGTGCCCATGCTTGTGCAGAGGTAGCTGCTGATGTCCTGTAAACAAGCAGAGTGTTTTTACCTCCATATAAGCTTGGTCTGTTTTAAAAGTAGCAATAATCTGTGCAGATCGTATAAGGTGACTCCAGAATGCATTTTTTTTTTCACCTGCAGGGTTACCTAGGCGCTTTGAGGCAAGGGTGTCCACAAGTAAAGTTAGGATAATGATTCAGTCAACCCCTAGAGTTACCCCACTGATTTACAAAAATATGCTGGGGAAAAAAAAAGAAAAAGAAAATGGCCTGTGTGCTTGAATTTTTTTTTTTTTTGGTTCATTAATTTTAATAAGGTTCTGTCTGAAAAGCCCTATGACTGTATTAAATGCCCCAGTACTTTTCTGTCAGGAATGGGAGAACGTTCCTGGAAAACCTTCGAGGCCGCTCAGCAGGCAACGAGCTGTGTTGTTCCTGGTGGGCTGAGCTCTGTGCGAGGCAGGGGGAGCACCTGTTCTGCTCTGAGAATATTCATATGTTTTTAGAGGACATACTACCTTGCTTTGCACTGTGTGCAGTGCAGAGTGTAGGAGAAATATTTTTGAAAATACTTTGTGTACAAGCAGGGCACGGGGAAGTTAGATGAAAGGGGAAAGAATCAATAGCGTCTGGTTTGATTAGGATAAATGGACTTTATTTGGGGGAAAAGAGAGCATCAAGTGCACAAAAGCATTGCTGGTTAGCAAAGAACACCACTTGAAACGATCTACTTCTGAGGTGGTAAGTTGCTAAATTAAAAACTAGCCTGCAATGTGATTCTACCACAGATAAAGTAAATGCTATTTGAGGATATATAAATAGAAGTGTTATGAGTAGGCAACCAAGTGGGGTGATTCCTGATCTGTCACTCTGACAGAGGCAGAACTAGAGAATTACCTAAGAGAATGGCCTGAGACAGATAAAAAGCTGAGATCATTAAAGGGAAATAGTGACAAAAATACAGCAAGAGTTTTTATAGATGCAACCCGAACTTGTGCTGGGAGAGTTGAAGTTGTGTTGTGCTACAAATACTGGTAAAGAATTAGCCAAAATGGAGGGTCAAAATCGTTGTCGTTTGCTAATGTGAATAAAACATGGAATAATGACCTACAACTGAGTCAAGAGCTTGTTGTAGTGGGGGTGCTTTTTCTTGACTTGTTTTTTTTCTTTATTCTGCAGACCAAACCTCAGCATGTATTTCTACAACCCACCTGTTGTGGAGCCAAGCTCATGCTTTCAAGCTCCTGTTTTCATTTCGTAGCTTTCAGATAAGCCCAGGCGGTTGCTGAGATGGCAGCGCTCTGGGGACCAGAGATCCTCATCTGCACCCACAAACAATATCAGGTCAAAAGATGCTGAGAAACAGCCCCTTTTCACATGGATGCCCTGCACTGTGTCCTCCTTACTTCCGCCTGGAAGGCAGTTACCTTTTTTGCCTCCGCAGCTGATGCTGCAAAGGTGATTCTCTTCCTCGGTGCAGTAATTGCTAGTGTTGGTCTCCTAATGCCAGACCTATCCACAACCCAAGCATTAGACCTGTTTTCTCAAGTACCAATGTTGTTCTTCAGCTTTAAATAGCTGCTTTTCCTCCGTGGTGCTTAGCTGTTGGACATATTTATGAATAAAAATATATTCATTTTCAGCTTTTTATTGGGTGACTGCTTTAGTAAAGAATTAGACCCTATTCCCACAAGAGCCCCAGCACAGTCCACTTAGTAGTACTCAAGTATTATTAATAATAATCCTAGTTAAATACCACTTATTTTGTGGTTTCTAATGCAACAAAAAGCACTTGTGGGTTTTTTAAGTCTTTGAAAGCACAGTATTCTATGCAGTTTAAATAAAAATTACAGTTCAAAAAGTTAATAGTTTTATTTTTGTGGGATCTCAACCTTAGGATGACTACTCTAGTCTACCATAAAATCTCCTATGATTTAGAAGACAGAAATTTCTGTTCTTAAAAAATATGATATGAATGAGGTTTTAGAGTGAGATGTGTGAATGAGAAAAGCAGACTTTGTTTTCAGAGTGTTTTTAGGAAAGACTTGGGTGTGAGATAAGCCTCCTCATTAGGAGTATGGGTTTGTCCGAGCTTCCTCATTAGGAGTATGGGTTTGTCCAAGGCTTCTCTGATCCAAGTTAATAACTGCTTTCAGTAAGTTTGTGACTGCTTTACCTGTTGGAGGAGCAGCAGTTGCTGTGATTAATAGCGAAAATACCAGTTTGAGCTAGGGAAGAAATGGTGTCGCTGGACATTTTTAACCAAATTTGCATGGCCACTTTTTTTCTTTTTGCTATTGCTAATAAGAGACCATTTTTTTAACAGTGCATTAATCAGGGGAATCCAATTCAGACAAATTTTGGAAGTTGCCAAAAAAAGAACCTGACTATACCAGTCATTTTGTGAGAAGGTGTAAAAGACTGGAGGGCTAAAGACAGCCAGAAATACCTGCAGTGCTTCACTAGTTGCTTATGGCTATCCAAGTAAGTCTTAGCAAGAGCGTAAAGGATTAGATTATAGCTGTGAACTTCACAGAAGAATGCAAAGAAGTGTTTCCAAGCAGTGATGCCAATTAGACATAGGAGTTGCTTGCTTGTAGTGGTTGTGAAACTGCCTTTTCTAGGAAGCAATCAAGGCAAGACTAGACAGGGAATTCTGAAAGTCCCAGCCAAGAATGACAGACCTTTGCTTGGATTGAATTGCATGGCCCAGGACACCTTTTTCGACTCAAATACCTCAGCTCTGACTTTACGCTGTGTGTATCATATGGGTTGTAAGTTAAAGGGTTTCTCCTTCTCTCTTATGTCACAGGACTCCTTTCTGTAGAGCATGGGGAAAACAAAACCTAAGCTGCTGCTGCCACAGCAGTGTTCACAGGCATGAGCACATTCTCATGGCCCTTGCAACTTACTTCTTCCTTTGTTTTCCCATGGTATAAGAAAGCAATCTGTTTATGTCCTCATTATGAAAAGTGAGACTGTTTTTTTTTCTGTCTCTTTTTTTCCTGCATTAGTATAAGATGCAAAATTGAATTCAAAATCTGATATACATACATATTTCAGAGTGAAATAAGAAGTGGCTTTTCAGCAACTTGCCCTTTTTTGGGACACAAGGAAATAAACACAGTCATTAAAGAGTCAGCACCCTTACCACATAGTGAACCTTTACTCACTGTTCCCACCTATTGTTATGGGAAATATCCCTTTTCCTGTTATGAGTAACTGTTGCCAATGGGTAGGATTCAGATCTCATTCACGCTCATGTAATTCTAGTAGCATTGGAAGATCAGTAGGGAAAAGGAAATGAAAAGCAAATGACTTTGAAGTAAATCCTAAATTTGCACTGAAGTACACCGAGTTTAACCCCAGTCAGTGTCAGAATTTAGCCCATTGCTTAGGAAATCTGCCAAATTATTTGATGTTTAAGTCCTAAGAGAGACCCCATCAATATTCTCAGGTTAGTGTTATTGCTATCATGCAGCAGACTGATAACAGCAATAAGGAAAAAGACACTTATTCTGTAAGTATCTGAGATGAATGGGTACACACACACACACACACACACACACACACACATATATATTTGTATGTAATAGTTATTATCTTGGTGCAAGCATCTTGGCTTACTATAAGACTTGACTTACTATAAGAAATTGTAAGGAATATATAAATAGGGCATTCTTTCCAAAGAATTTTTATTCATGTTTAGTGAGAGGGGGAAAAAAAGGCTTTGGTTGAAACGCAGGAGAAAGAGATAATTATCCCTGTGTTAACATGAGGAAGTAGAAGCACAGAGGTAATTGGAGGATCAGACCACAAAGGTACCCTTCAACTCTGTTAGTCATCTTTCCCTTCAAGGAAATTTATTGAAAATGTAAATGCCAATATGACATTGTGAATCTTTGGCTTTTATTATCTCTGAGTCTCAGTTCCTTAATATATAAAGAGGATACTACTTCCTTTCTTCATTCTCTGCCAAATGTGATCCTTGGCCCAAAATCACAAAGAGAGATTATGGCAGAGCCAAGAAATGAATTTGAATCTTCTAAATCCTAATCCAGGCCTCTTATCGTAAATTTATCATTCATTTGGTTTTGAATAACAACCAATGCTTTAACCCTATTCCTATGCTTTTAGAGACTGGTGGAGGTCTTATCTACACCGGTCATTCTCACTTTCTGCTGGCAATTTCACAAGCCTTTTAAAGCCTCTTTTTCCCCTGTAGATTTTTTATTATTTTTTTAAGAGGTAGGGGGTTTCCTTCAATATTTCTCCAGGAAAGTTTTGCCTATCTGCTTTTGGAGGTGAAAGCTGTATGATTTTTACCTTCTATTGGGAGCATCTGTTGGAATTTTGTCATTGCATGCTGCTTTTTTTCCGTTTCCAATGCTTGCCATTTATATCCATTCTCAAGAATACATAGATTGTTAGATTTCTTTTTTTTTCTTTCCTCTTTTTTTTTTTTCCTTCTTTCTCGATCTCTCCCAATCTGTTGCACTTTTTGAGATTATGGGCAATACATGTGAGTGTTTTTTATTTTTTTTTTTTAAATCTCATTTGGTATTGGTTTGAAAATCATGGATTTCATAGGCACGATAGAAATGAAAAATTAAATTCTTCAAATCATAAAGACATTGAATATTTCTTTAAAGCTTTAGAGCTTTAAAGAGAGCTTTAACCAGATCCCTTTTTTTTTCAGTGTTTTCTGATATCAGGTTAAATCATACTGTTATCAATATAATTTAACATGAAATCAGACTTTCTTTTTTAAGAAATGCTGATAGTTCTTTGAAAAAAATGTATTTGGAGATAATTGTGCCTCTGTGTTTAAAATCTAATTTTAATAAAAGTATTAAAATTAGAATTCTTTCTCATTTTAGAATTCTTTCTCATTCTTAGGACTCTTTCTCATTCTTTTAAATTAATTTTTTACGAATCTTTACAGTATAGCAGGCTATTTAAGACTAATTATCTGATTTCTATGAGTCTTGTCCACCTGAGACCTAATCCATCAAAGTAAGCATGAAAATGTGATCTGAAACATTACATACATGAGAAGCCACCCACCCAGCACATATGAGTAGCCCTGGTGGAGCTAAACATTTATACAGTGATTACTCAAACTAGATCATAGTCACGTGCATTGTAATATGGTGCTTACAAAAGCAGTCGTGTGAGGAGAAAACAGTTCTCTGATTATATAATTATTAGTCTTTGCTTGTCTTGTGATAACACCTGAAGGCCACAGCAGTGCTCAGTCTCACTTAGCTATATATGGCAGGAACAGTTTATAAATGGCAGTCCTCATCCCCTCCCAAACTTTGTTAAATGTGACTAAGCATGGATTAAGTGGTCTCCCTACATACAGGGTATATTTCTGCTGCTGATCATTTCAAGATCAGATGTATCAGTGGTGACTGTGCTTTCTTCATTCCCATCACTAGCTCATGGCAGGGCTGTGTTTGGGGCGGAATGTGCCCATTTCCCAGAACCAGGAGGGATCCCTGTCATGGGCAGTGGGAAGGGAAGGGAAGAGTGGGAAGGTGCTGCTGCCCCTGCCTGGAAGTCATCGCTGCTTTGTGTGACTGGTTTTGAATACTTAATTTGTGATGAGAACATCTACCAACAGGACCTCCAGATCCTGTAGCACTAGACCTGGTGCACAGATACGTCCAAATACCTCTTGCCTGACAAGCTGGTCCTTGAAGAACGTGGTGAAAGGAAATGCTGGAATTGGTGTTCCCTGTTTGTAGACTAGAGGATCAGAAGCAGTGGGAGTTTGTCTGCGCAGTGGGACTAAAGTGAGAGTCTGCAGTGCAATAGTTTCCTGCTGACTGACATGCGGTATCTGTGTCCAGATGAACAGATGGGTTTCGCTTCACTGTGACTCATTATTGCTACATGGAGAGGGGGAAACATCCTCTCAAGTGTCAGCTTTGAGGGACTCTGTCCTCTGCTCTTTTGCACTTTGGCGGCACCCAAAGGATTGCAGAATTGGGCTCCAGTTTTTGGCTGACATTCATAGTATTACTTTTTAGCAATGTAGCAGCAGCCTTTGAAAAGACTATGATTCTTTTATGGAGGCTGTTTCATAATGCTAAAGGAGAGATGCCTCTGCATGATTACAGAGGAGAAAAAATCATAGAAGGAAAAAGAATAGCTGGTCAGAGCATTGTGGAAAGCAGTGTGGGGAAGGGGAGAATGCAAATAGTGGATATTGTAAGATGACTTTTGCTCAAAGGAGAGAAAAAGCTTCTTACCTGAGTTTTAAAAGATGCCAGCACACAGTGGTGCTTGTGGAAAGGGTGTTAAAATACCATCAATTCCCTAAGCTGTAACTCAGAATCTGTGGTGTTTCTATACATTTATAAAGTATCAGAAGGGTTATAGGTGCTGCTTCACATGGGAAAGTAATGCTAAAATCGAAAATTCCAAAAAAATGCAATTAAATATAAATAAACTGTTCTGAAGATTCTTGAGCAATAGAACTACTGATTGCACAAGTAAAATTCCATTTAATCCAGTAGCTTTCAATTTTCCCAAATCCTTGAGGGATGAAAAGATCAGCCTTTGTGGCATGCTCAGAAGGTTAATGAATGTGGACTCTGGAGACAGTTCACAGTGAAAGGCTTCTTATAGAAAATGTGTTACAGAAAGTGTTTTAAAAAGGGGGCAGTAGTTTGAACATTTCTGTCAGTTACAGCAGTTCAACACAGCGAAGAAAACATGTTCTTTTAATTAGGCACTGGTTGCAGCAGTGAAAGCATTGAAATATAGGAGTATGAATATCAGCCAGAAGTAAATAGCTTCTGCAATCACTGACTTGAGGTGTAACAAGCTTGCTCATGAAATCCTGCTTTATCAGACAGTGGTATTCAGCAGTAACTCTTGTATCAGAGTAATTCTTGGAGTAATTCTGAATAGGGGGCACTGCACCATCAAGGGTAGCCTGGTCTACACGTTGCCAAAGGCCAGGTGCTTGTAGCCAGGCCTTCAGCTGGAATAAACAGCCGTGCTTGTCTCACCAGCGACAAAGGTATTTGCCACAATTCTTAATTAATGCTTAAAATGTATCCAAGGGTCTAAATAGGGCTTTGAACATGAACTTCCATATCAAAACATCACCAAAACAGTCAAGGCCAGGTTTCTTCCCATACCTTTTCAGCATTTTTTCCCCTCTCCTGAGGCTTTAGACATTGTCCGTACTTAAGTCTTGAAATTAAATAGCGAGCATTAGTTTTCATACAAATGGGTTCAAGCATGGTAGACCTGAATGAAGGTACAATATGTGTAGTTCTTCAATTCTCAGCAGCTGTCCTCCTATTTCAGTACAACTGCAATAACAGGAACCACTCTAAGTAAAATCTCTAGAGCAAAAATCGCTTAATGAAATTACCCTTCTTGTGAAATTTCAATGTGATTGTGGCATGTAGTATTTATTTAATATTTATAAAATGTCCCTTTTCACTAGCCACTCGAAAAGTTCCATGCCTAACTAGAAACCTCTAAAAACCAAACAAACAGATACAAAAAAAAAACCCCCACAATACTTATTTTTGTTTTTTTTATTTGCAGCCTGTACCTTGGGTGCATTTAAACAAGTGTTGCTAACAGTTCCACCAGAAAATATGGGCTGTTACTATCTATGAACAATCGAGGAAAAGATAACGTTCCTTTCAGGGACTCAAAAGCTGTAAGAGAATAAAACAAAACTCAAACACAAGAACAGTAGCAATGTGATACAAAAATACTGATTTTTGGAACAACATAATGACTTTTAAGAAACCTGACAAATAGTACGTAGGATTTATTCTATTTATAAGTGCTGACTGTGCTTTTTTGTTACAGATATCCTCAGTCATGATGCTAAATGTTTCACTGTATTCCTTCTGAGATCATTAGGAATCTTTTCAGATTTTAATGGGATCTCAATCAGATTGAAAACAGAGAGTTATGATCCTTCTCCTGGCTCCCATACAGACTCCTCTGGTGTCTAATTTAAATTTCATTAGGCTAACACAGTGTCATTAATTAGACATATCACTGATAAGAGAATAGATTTTCTCTTATCATGAGAAAATCGGTAGAGTTTCTCAAGGGAACCCTGACAGATCTAATTTACCTTGACTTCATGAAAATATATGAAGTGATAGTACATGAGGAATTATTAATATTTTCATTCCTGACCTTGGCACGAGAAGTAGAAATGGAGTTATAAAATATACTGATGGCACAAAACTAGGAAATGTCAATATAGATATGGATTGTATCCTAATGCCACAGAAAAAGAAATGGCCTTGAGATATGGGGTAATACTCATCTCTAGTGGGTGTAAAATAGTGTAGAATAGTGAAAAAATTGGGGTCATGCACTTACGTACCAAGCCCAAGATTTTATTTGGCACCACAGGGGATCATCTGCTAGACTTGACAGAAGAACAAATAGGACATTTAGTCACTGATCTTAAAATCAGCTGATCATGAGATCAGCTGCTTCACTAAAGGAATTTCAGCCAGGTTTAGCATGGTACATGAAATCATGGGATGTAGTAGGAGTTTCCAGAGAAAAGTGTAGGGATGCAAAATCCTAAATTAGAGTTTATCTGGAATATCATGTTCAAACAATGAAAGACAGCTGAAGGAGTTTATGTTTGTCCTCTGAATCAAAGGAATAAATACCAGACAGCTATTTAACAGGATGCAACAAAGGTAAAAGAAGAATTCTATAGGAAGCTCTATGGAAAAGTTCTGCAGATTCTATGGGAAAGTTCCCAGCATTCTGTCTCCAATAGCAATAACTACCTAAAAAATGAAGGAAATTCAACTTCAGAATTGTGGTAATGAAGGTCTATATTTGCATTCTCCTCTTAAAGTAATATAAAAAAATCAGTGATAACAGATCTTAAACATGAAGAACACTCAGTGCATTCTGTTCCCCAGCTACAACTTACGTGTCCAGAATTGTACTAGTGACAGATATTACATCTGTGCTTAAAAAAAAAATGTGGTTATAGAGCTATTATCTCGTGTAACCTCTTTTTATCTGTATCTTTACACAGATAAAAAGGTTGTTTTCTTATATAGTTACCTCTTGTCCGTGAGGGTAGAGGATATGCTCCACGTTTGTTTAGGCCCCTCCCAGTCATCTCCTGTGTTACAGTTCCGAGCAGGAGCAAGTATGTGCCCTGAACTCCTGTGACTGCTTGTGTAAGCCTTGCGTAATGAAAATCCTCATCTATGTGACTTTTTTTTTAATGCTAAGGTATGTTTAGCTTGTTAAGAGCAAAGTATTGTGGTTTTGTAACATAGAAACTAGTGTTCTGGTCCTATCTCATCTTCCGAAAACATCAAGCAGTACTTTAAATAAATGCACATGCTTTCATTTTTCAAGATACAGAGCAGACATATTTCAGATTTTAAATAGCTTTTTGTCTCTTGACATAACCACTCATCTAAGAGTTGTTAGTTCAGTTCTCACCCTCAGAGCAAGGAGCAATGATGATGGACCAGGTTTTGCTTGCTATACAATACAGAAAGGAAAGGAGCCATTTACAGAGCTATTGTTTAAAAGACACTCCTGATTGCACTTGCATTAGTGACAGACAGACAGCTGGGCTGGAGGCAGAGCTGAGCTGGCACTTACTCACTTCCAACACACCTTGGTCTTTCAGACTTTCTCATGGGAGTGGATATTCCACTGTCTAGCAGGTTCTCTTTAACAAGGCTGCTTCTATAATCAGGATGACTGTTCTCTATCATCATTGGCATTTGGTCTTTACCTACCACATGTCCTTGATGTCACAGTTCCCATGCTAATAGGCAATTCTACTTTTATGGCTATGTTTCGCATCCTGAACCTACATGAGCTTCAGATAGTCATAAAAACATCAGGAAATGTCATTCTGGGAAGCCCCAACTATTTGTGAAAGACCTGATTTGTTTCCTTTACATTCACTTTTACATTTGCTTGACATTTCTAAATAAGATTTGCTTTCCTGTTTGGTCTACAAGATGTCACTTTCCTCAAACTACAAATATTCTGATAAATAGGCAGAAAGGCTGCCTGCTTTCAATTTTCTAAGTATTTAAGTATCTTTTGTTGTTGCACTAGCTTTACCAAGAAGTATATTGAAGTTATTGAACTGATTCACAGTGAGCATCTCTGATATTTACAGGACCTGCTCCACAAGCTCTTACTCTTCAGAACGGGAAACACATCATTGTTGTTAAGAGCTGTGCATGAGGATTGCCCTTTCTGTGGCTAACAGGAAATATTTTGAAATTGCAGAACAAGAAATGGACAACTCAGAAGGAGAATGGGAGTAGAAAAGCCTTTTCCATAAACAATTTGATTTCATAGCATTGAGCAAATGTTAATAATATATAATGGCAAGTTAGAATTTAAGTGGGACTGCTAACATATTTATATAAAAGTTTATATATAATATATATATATTTGAGCTAATATTTGAAATCCTCTTTGCTCTAACAAGACACTGATGTTTTCTAGTTGTCATTCAGAAGTTCTAATAGATTATAGACCTGTGGTTTATTGGTGAGACAGTATAGATGAGATTCAAAAATATGGGTCATACATAAATAAGAGAGAAATTTGCCTCTATCACTGTATGCAAAAAAAGGAGAAAGAAAATAAAGCTTTATGAAATGCATTGGAAAAGATAAGATTGTACTCTGCAATTGATTTTAAAGCCAACATCAGACTTCCACTGAATGGTTTCAGTCAACTGGATGGTTTTCAGACAATATTGGATCTTTAGAAGTCACTTGATCTGTAGAACCCATGAATTTCTATATTCCTTCATCCTTCAGTAATTTCTGTTTATTACAAGCATGGTCTGAATGAAGGTTCTTGCATATTTATTTTACAAAGACCAAAAAGAATGTGACTGATGCTTTTTTTTTTTTTTTTTTTTTTTTTTTTTTAAATCCAGAAATAAGGGCTAGACTTGAAGGAAATTCTGAACTTTCCCAGATATGCACAACCTCGGATCATAATCCAGTTCACATCAAGACCCGAGGCAAGAAAGGATTTCATGTGTTTTAGGATCAGCTGAATAACACAGGCTCTGATCTCTCAGTTCAAGTCTCATGAGCTCCGCATGTAAGCCAGGAGGATCCAAGAATGTTTCTGAGCAGTTGATTCAGCAGTGAGCCCTGTTTGTGTACTAGCTTTGTGCTAGGACCACTGCTCCATATCTTAGACTGTTTTTTTGGACAGAGAAACAAACAAGCAAAAAGCAGCAGCATTTGAGCATATCCAGTAAAGGAGCCAATAAAAAATGTAAATTTTTTATAGTAATTTTTTTACTATTAAAAAATTCCAGTCTGAAAGATCAAGAGTAGGGAAACACTGTCGTGCACAGTACAAAGGCAGTAAGAAGCAACCTCCTTGCCCAAGGGCCTTGTGTCACCGCCTTGTTGGATATGGAAGTGAGTAGGGAACACAGTGAAATAAATACAGAAATACTGGCTGAAACTCAACTACCAAATGTCTGCAAGGCTATTCCTGGACTTGAGTGATGTGGAAAGATTTCTATAACACCTCTAGGAGGGCATAAATTCTGTACCTGTTGACTTTAAAGTAAAATCTCTGGAAGTGTCTAGTAAAGTATCTGGGAATTGCATCTTAAGTGGAGCAATGTGTTTGCAATTCCTTAAAAACATGACAGGATATGTTATTATAGGGTGAAGACTTCCTCAGAGAAATGAAAAATTTTTGGAAGAGCATATTTTTTCTCGGGTTAGATTAGGATGTAATCTCAACACAGTACATTTTCTCTATTTACAGAGATGATTCATAAGAGTTTCTTTTACTCCTTCCTGACTACTTCTTCTATGACCCTGTTAGGATCACTTTTAGAATGAGTTAGGCAAATGGAGACCACATTCTGAAGTACTTTTTCTAACCACAATTTCTGCTTCTTTCATTACTTTGAAGAACAGCTTGCTCCTATCCAACCTGTTTCCTTTTTCTGCACTGTTCCTGCATTTTTTTTTCTTCTTGCATATGCTGCAATACCTACTGAAAAGAAAAATGACTAGAAAATAATTTAATAGGTGTCTCTACGCATCTTTGATATTCATATTCTACTGAAAGATTGGGCATTTTTCAGAGATTTAGTTTTGCATACTCAAAGTAAGTTTCCAAAATCTTTAAGTTTAAAACTTGAGTCCATTAAAATATATTGCAGCAGCATCACAAATGTACACAACTGAAAATATATATATATATTGTCCTTATGAAATTGTAACATATTATCTTCCCAGCTTTTCCAGTCCTAAATACTGCTAGCTGCTACTGTCTCATAATAAGTTAAAATAATATCCTGTCCCACAAAGAATGCAAAAATTTAAGCCATTTATATGAAAAACTCAGAATGTTTTCTACTTCTGCAGCTCCCCGGGTCAGCCTGCCCTGAGATAAAGTTGGGAATTGCATGGAGAAATAAGTGGGTTATGGTTTATCTCTTCCTTTCTATTGCTGCTCCTGACTCTGTGCGCTAAAGCAGATCCCTTGGAATCTCAATTTCAGTAAGAAATATCACATCAGGCCTGAAACTTGTCAGTTTTTAGATTAAAGCTTCATGTATGATGGAGGCCCATTAAAACATGAGTGTTTTTGAAAAGAACACATGCGGATGGGAGATTTATAATCATAAAACTGACATGGTGCCAGTGGAAAATGGCAGTATATTTGTGCGTGCTGAATGCAAGGCAGAGAAAGCCGACTTCAAGTATTCATATATTAAGTGTTAGAAGAGTAGGATATTGGCTATAAAATATTGAAATGTGGATAGTAAGAAATATAAGTTTCTTTCATTATCCTATGAGAGTTAAAACTCTGTGGACTTGTGTTTTCACATCTTTCAGCAAATAAGATATATAAAAATCGACACA
Source organism: Nothura maculosa (assembly GCA_032353885.1). NCBI lineage: Eukaryota > Metazoa > Chordata > Aves > Tinamiformes > Tinamidae > Nothura > Nothura maculosa. The sequence continues at coordinate 7,702,884 of JAUBOD010000819.1, read as the reverse complement.
CACACATGTTGAGTGTTCACATATTAAATTGCAAGTCTCAGGCAGTAAGCCCTGTCAGGAAGTTGCACTAGTTTACTGTTGTCATGAGACTTAGTACAGAATCACAAGTTTTGCAATAGAGGTAATATGTTCAAATAGTGTCCAATGGCTGTATATGGCTGGAGGAAGAAGCATGGTTTCCCAAATTTAGTGGTCAGCTGTGAATGGATAGTGGCCTTTGTCCATCGCTTCAAAACCATTCTGTAGTTAAAACCACCTCGCACACAAGCGTGATCAGCAAGTACAACTAACTGCAATGTAGCAAGTATTTGCACTTAAATCCTGAAAAAAATCAGTAGAAATACTTTTCTTATATTGCATGCCATAGTCCTTTGAAAATGTTAAGAGTCTGATTTTCAGTATATTTAATAGTTACTTAAGGAGTTACTTAAGCTCCTGCAATTTGAAATCACAGAAGCACTACCCTGTGTTAAGTAGTTTTTGGCAGAAAAAGATACCTATTTTTCTTTTCCCTAGTTAAAGATAAAATTTGTCAGAGCACAGAAAACCATTTTGCTTTAACAGCAAAATTATGAAATCTGCTGTTTTAGGGGGCTGGAAATATAAAATATTGCTTGTGTCATAAGGAAGATAACGACAAAATAATGTAGGGCACAGAGGTTTCTTAGGATATATTTCATTTAATGCTGAATTGTATATTTATATTCACTCCAGTGACTTTTCAAGAAAGTTTAATTTTTCACACATTTACAAAAATAATGTGTTTTGGTGTCAGACAAGAATACTCAAAGCCTTTTTGTGTTCTTGCACTGCAAGTCCGGTGCTGAAAATTGTCTGGAGTTTCATTTTTAGTGCTTAAAATTAGGCTCTAGGCCCAGCATGGAGGCAGCAGATAAATGCTGTTACTATAGAGTTTTAAGGATACCTCCATCAACTTTTTTTTTTTTTTGAGTTATTCCCGGCCCAAGATAAAATGCTAGCATGGTCATTTATGTGTTATTTATATGTATGTATGGGATATTTGAGTCATTGTGATGTGGAGTATTTTGCTTCCTTGGTATTTTAAAAACACAGAAATGACAACCAAGTCAGGAAACTATTAGGAAGATGATGAAATCCTGTTCTTTTTAGGAGTGCTGCAGCTGGTGGTGTGTTTACTCTTTATCATTAGAGGGAGTTTTTTTAATTGGCTTGAGAAATTTGTTTCTTTTTGCATAACCTTTATGCAGTTGTCAACTGTGCTAAAAGCTACTTGAAACAAAAATGAGTAATACCAGTACTTTCAGGATCTGACAGAAAACTATTTTTTCTTCTAGTACTTGTGTGAACTTCTGTATAACGAAAAGGGCACATGCAGTAAGGAACAGCACTCAACTTGAGAAGGAGAAAAAAACTGCCCTAGGTTAGGCTGAATGTCAGATATTAGCAGAATATTTGTCTTACTCTGATTTTAGGAGAAGCAACAGAAGATCATGGGCTATTTATAAGTAAGTGATGAAAGATCACGTAGTAAGCCGTTATAGCAGAGCACATACTTGATTCAGCTATGATGCTGGTTCGTGTAATGTAGTTTTACTTTAGCTGTAACAGTGACATCAGTCACGTATAATTGTCATGGAAAGTTACTAGTCCAGGCAAAAAGTCTCCTTACTCATCCTTGCTATCAGGGTGATAATAAAACTGGTGATACTTTATTCACCCATGTGGGAGAATTCTTGCCTGAGGGAATGGAATTTTGTACAGGCAGCAAATTTGAGAGAGTTAAGAGGACAAGAAGTTTCCAGATGCCTTGAATTAAACTCAGTGATTATTCCTAACCGTAAATGTTTAACTCCACTCCCTCAGTAAATCACTTTCAAAATAGATATTTATTTTCAAACAAAACCAGTTGCCTTGTGAAACTGTTGGTTGGTTAGGGGGGGAAAAAAATGACCTAATGCTTCTGAATAAAATATCTGATCTCTTGTTGCCAAGGCTGAGTCATTTCCTGTTACAATAACAAGACTGTCATCAGCAAACTTCCCTAGCCACAGTGTCGTTTGCCAGCGTATGCATGGCTTTATTTGTCCATGTTGTTAGAAAGTTAGTGTTGAAAAACATTCTGTACTAAATTTGGAGATACCAGCTCTGCTTTGAATGCACATTAGTACAGGATCTCAGTTTTGTTTATTCCTGATAGTAGGAGCTCTGATTTCTTTGTGCAACATAATAATATCCACCCGGCTGTGTACAATAATGCTGTAATTCTATCAGGGGATTCTGGACACAGCTTAGTGCATTTATATCACCAGAGCTTTCTCAAGTGGAATTTGCAGGATCACTGTCAGCTGCTACTTGTTTACAGAAATAAGGATTTGAGAAATACCTGTAAGTTCATTCCATTTGGCACCTAACAAATATCCCCAAGCAGTTTCGTGGCTGTGGGCTTCAAGGACACATGTCAATGATCTTTCAGACTATCAGCCCTGTGGTGGTTTCTGTTGGGCAGCGGTGTTTAAACGGGATTCTCGCTGCACTCCCAGTCCAGAGGGGGGGTCTCCTTTTGCAGCACAGCTGATTCAGCAGGAATTCATTAGGCTTTCACATAACAGCTTGGAATTCATTTCCTGGGCAAAGTAAGTTGGCAAAAGCATTTTCTGTGGTTAAAGCAGTTAAATAAGGGCCCAATCCAAGTTTTAGTTTCAGTACTGTTACTGCTATTTTTTTTCTCTTTTTCTTTTTTCTTTTTTTTTTTCTTTTCTTCCCTCCTCTCCCATCATTGTCAGTATTTGGGAGCAGTAGTTATTTGGGAGCGGTAGTTGGACTCATGTTCTGGATAATCTGTCAGATCTGTGCCTGAGTTGCTCTTACTAACTTAGTGGGTGACAGATAAATGACTGAGCTCTGAATCTACTCATACCGAGCATGGGGTAACTTACACATACTTCAAAGATATCACCCTATCTCCTGCCATGAAAATCAACTATCATGTTATGTCCGTAAAAGAAGTACTTGAAAAATTAGCCCGCACTTTTTGAAACAGAAGGATTAAAACTTCAAAAGAAAATTAGTCCTCTCACATAAACACCACTGTACATACAGAAGAATGCAGCATTCCAAGCAAACAAAACAGTTTCCCTAGATTCTGGATTTGTTTTATCCTGTTTACCATGTTTAATATCCTTTCTGCGGGATAATTTATGCTAGATCTTCCTCAGAGACATCTCACTGATATTCTGGGTACCTCAAATCTGTCGTGGGTTAGTTCCTCAACCAACTGCACGAAGACATTCTGCTCTTGCGGTATCCGAGTGAATGAAAGTTGTGAAGTGCTGCTCACAGGGGGAAGGATATCACACATGACAGTGAATTGTGTCATTTTGAGCACCCTTTTCATCCTCCCAATTTCAAAATCAAATTGTTATAATCATGGAACAGAACAAGGATCTTGCTAAGGGCTAGTCAAGCTCAATCTGCAGTTTTCTTCTGCAGTTTTACAAAAGAAAAAGCCTTTTTCAGTTCCTTTTATTTCTTTTCCTTTAGGCTTGAGAAAAAAAAAAAAAAAAAAAAAAACAGAAAGTGTAAGCTGATATGTTTAAGCACAGATCACGATCAATCTGGGGATAAGTCACTCTGCTCTGTCCTTCGATAAACAGAGACATTATTGTGTGGTCCTGGATAAAGTCACTGATTATACTGTTTGGGCCATGAAAGCAAAATGTGTTGCAAGGATTTGGGTGTCTGTAGTTAGCCAGTTGTAAAGGCTGTGGCTGGTTTTTAAGCAGCTGTTGAGATCCCTGTCAGGATTTCACCACTGTAAAGGAGCTATTTTGTGTGTTACTCCAGTGTTTAACAATGGAGAAGTACAATTATTTGTATATGTTGCTTTTCTTCCTAAGACAGAACAAATGTCTGTAAGCGGCATTTACAGTGTTCCAGGCTATACCAATGGAAAGGATTTGTATTTTCCTGTGATCTTCTTTGTCTCCAGTGTAACTTTCAGACATTGACAGTATCCCTGAAGCCTAAAGGTTCATTTTTTATGAGGTTACATTGCTGTATACCCTGAGCATTCTGCTCTGGGCAGCTCTCTCTGTGCATGCACAGATTTACTCCCAGGATACATCTGCCTACATAATTACCCTGAGTTTGGATATTAAAAACCTCATGTATTTTTAAGAACACATATTTTCATCCTGTATGCAAGCCTCTTAGTGCTGTCTTAAAATAGGCCTTACAGTTTGACACGGGCAACCCCTTATACCAATGTTTGGACAGTAAAAAACTTTGCTACTAGCAAATTTTATTAAATGCAGCAAGTCTCTCCTGGTCGATTGAAAATACTAATACTTGTAGGTGAAACTATGGTGTAAGACCTTTGGCACTTAAACCTCTTGTCTCTATCTAGTTCAGGGAACGGTGAGTTCTCAGTTACAGGGAGTGGGAAGATGATGTCATTGAAAAGCTATTGCCCTGCTTTGATACTAGTAAATGTGTACAAAGTTCTCTAGGGACCTCTAAGGGTTGAAAAAAAATTCCCTACCACAGTTGCTGTGGGATAGAGGTAGTTTTTTTCTCTCTCTCACTCAGAATTTCCTTGCCAGTTAGCTGTAATGTTGTTTTAAGTACAATGTAAGTGAAAGGCATTTAGGAGGATAAGGCTATATCTCTGCTCTTTAAGAAAATGTGTTGAAAATGAGACTGGATTCCTTCTTATATCCCTAATACAGAAAAGACAGGAATGAAAGAATGTCAGAAGTGTGTGTGTGTTTACAGAGGAGCGCGCATGCAGAAGAGGGGGAGGAAGCGGGGGGAGGTGGAAGCCCTTTGCAAAACAGAGTAGTAGATGCCAATGTTTTTGAGCCGCACACAAAGCAGCGGCTTTCCACCAGTAACTGTGTGACAACTGATTTGCAATCAAAACCAGAGGGCCGAATCCCTCCTCTTTCTTTTCTGCGTATACAATGTGAAAGAAATAGAGTGAAACGAAATTGCTGCCCGACTTGGGCTCCTGGCAAGAGGCCAGCCTTATTCCTTAGATGAGGAGGTGAATGATGCAACATGATGACTCTCTTTCCCTCCTGCATCCTGCATGTCCCATGGGGACATGAGTGATTTTCATGCCCGTAAGCGCTGTTGGCCTTCGTCTTCCTTGTGCTGGTCATGGGGAGCTTCATGTTGCTCCTGACTGTTGGTCTTACTCAGTGGTCGAGGAGATTAGAAAGTTTAAATACACATTGGGTTTGAGCTGTGCCACTGGCCCATATCTTTAAGTGAGGCCAGCCTATAAGCTGCCTTCAGTTTTTCCCTCCCAAAGTTAGGAATTTTAGCTTTTTAAGCTTTTGAGCCTATATTCTCTGGGTTTTTTTGGATTTTTTTTTTGTGTATTTGTTCGTTTTTACCCCCACAAATTTGAAGGTCTGACCTGGTCTGCCTTATCTTAGAAGTGGTAGATTCTTTCTAATATTTTCCATTCTGAAATGAAGCAAGACACAAGTATCACAAGACTCATGATAAAGTCACGTGAGTTGACAACACTAACATTCAAAGAAGTTTTGCAGATTCAGCCTTTCTGAAAATAGCAGCCCCACAGCACAAAGATCAACTGTTTTTTTTTTTCAGAATAATCATGCAGAATATTTTGAATTTTTTTTTTTTTAGTTTGGGTAAAATGAGTAAAAGACCATCTGAATGTGTTTGGAATAGTCATGGGACTTGCCCACATCACTGGATCTGTGACCTAACTTGGCAGGGAAGGCAAGAGATGAGAAGAAGGGGACATTTAGCTCCATTTGCAAAAGCAAAAGTTCAATGAAGATATTTAAAACATATTTCTAAATTCTTCCTGGAATTCAGCAGGATCTCAGTCCAACCTGTAAAATCACCGGGATGAGTAATGTGTTATAACCGTGGCAGTGTGCGCAGCTCGCTGCTGATGTCACTAGTGACATGTGTCCTACCTTTCCCCTGCTCTCTTGTGGCCCTGAGTGCAGGCTGACAGCGTCGGAGCTCTGTATCCGGCAGCATTCCTGAGTCATGAGTCAAAGGTGAAATGCCAGTGCAAGGGAATGAGACCTGGTTTCGCTGGCCGAAATACCAGCCACATTGCACATTTATTATACTTGCAAAGGAGATAATACAAAGATAGAGCAGTGGAATAAACTGCAGGGAGAGCTACACTGAAGGGGAAAGACAGTATTCAAATATGATAAGGAATACAGCTGTGATAAAAAAGCAGTAATGTCTGATACATATTGTGGCTGATACACTGTCTGACATTTATTTCCTTAGATAGAAGTTGCTCTTTTTTTTTTTTTTTTCCTCTCTTACACCACGTTGTGCACTTATAGCTGCCCTGATTCATTGCAGCAGAACTAGAGCAATATTTATCGCAGGCACATGGGCAGTGCTTGCTGAAATGAAGCTCACAAGCAGGGAACTTAGTCAGCTGTTTGCTTCAGTGGCTGCAATATCAACCCTTTGCTTTGAATGACGTCTTCCATTTCCCAAGACAAAAATATATTACTGATGTTGGCCAAAGACAAAGAGAAAGCAGATCTGTCATTGCTCTTGGAAATGACTTTGTCACATTTGTGACCTCTTCTCTTCTCTTCTCTTCTCTTCTCTTCTCTTCTCTTCTCTTCTCTTCTCTTCTCTTCTCTTCTCTTC
>JAUBOD010000819.1:7676837-7696136 GCA_032353885.1 Nothura maculosa | reverse complement strand
CTCTTCTCTTCTCTTCTCTTCTCTTCTCTTCTCTTCTCTTCTCTTCTCTTCTCTTCTCTTCTCTTCTCTTTTTTTTTAAGACACTATGTCTGTCAATAAAAAAAAAAATTAGTGTCTGTTCTGCCCTTTTTGTTTCTGTTATGTTGTGTGATCTTATAATTTTTTAGAAGTAACATTTGGTAGCCTTCACAGGTAAAGTTTCATCAGTAAAAAGGCTTTTTGTTGTTGTTGTTGTTAGTTTTTGTTTGTTTGTTTCCTGTTTTTTTCTTTTGGCCCTACATGTGATCTATTTTGTAGAGACCCCAAAAAGAATAAACCTCGTTGAAGTGTTGAGGGTCTAGGAATATTGTTTTTACTTTTTCTAGTTTAGAAGGAAGAAAGCTTCAGCAAGTTTAAAAGTCAAGCCCACTGTTGCACAGTATGATGATATTAGATGACCAGCAGAGTTAAATGAGATTCCTGATGGATATATTTTACATTTTTTTGGCCACCAACCATGATGTAAGAGGAATTTATATGCATTAAATAAACTTATCATAATAGTCATCTAATCCTCTCTCGTAACCTAAGGATTTCTTATTTCCAAATGAGGAGGAAAAAACTTTAATGGAGAAAAAATATTCCAGACAAAAAAATCAATTATACTGCATTATTCCAACCAAGATTAATGTAATAGTTGTCTGTTACTGAAATCTAAGCAGCACTGCAATGGGGATGTGCTCCAAGCACACAGAAAGCATGTGACCTTTCTTGAATAATGTTTCCCAAGTCTGATTCTACAATGACTTGCTAATATCCTTAGCATGTGAGGAGCCCTTTTGCTTCAAATTACACATATGCTTTATATTTGCAATTTAAATCTTCCAGGCCATCTTCCAGCAAATTCAGCACTCCTTCCTTTTTTACTCCACATTCTAAACATATTACACACTTCGCTCCCTTTCACTCACTGAAATAACATGATCCATTGAAGTCAATGACAAAACTGCCACTTACACTGGTAATGCTAGGGCTAAAATTTAAAGTTTTATGTTTAGAAAAATGTCTAAATTTATAAAGAGGTCATTTCAGTCCTGTACCTCTCTAAGATGGTCAGTGAGTGCCTTGTGCTTTTTCCATATAGCATTATTTGCTATTAGCATTTATCATTATTATTATTTACTTTCTGCAAGAAAGGCAAAGCACTGAGGTCATGTCTACTTTAGCTGTACACATAAAGATTCTGTGCTCTTATATGAATTTTTGAGTTCTATTTCTCTACAATATCATTCTGCACAATAAGCTGGATATCAAGCTTTTGCTGTTATATATGTGTTAGAATTGGTTGTTGCAGTCCTATGACATAATTCTTGTCAAAAGATTGTAGTGTGAGTGCTGTAATTAAGAGAAAATGACCAGGAGATGGAAGACACTGAAGATTTCCAAGAAGGTTCATTCGCAAAAAAAACGTGGAATTAGCTTTAAGTCAAAGTTGTTCATTTATTTTCTTCATTCCTCCGTAACAGATTCCTTCTAAGAGGCCTCTGTGCTTCTAACGTTGGCCTAGGTGATGGGTAATGGAGAGGAAGAGCAGGTTGCGGAATATATGAAAGTAAGCTCGAAGGAATTGTGGAGTTCCTCTGCATAAATTTCCTATATTCAGAGCTTTCAGCATAATTCCAAAAATGTTATCAATCAGGGCAGAATAGGACCTCAAAGTAGCAAACTTGACATCATGTCTTTAAATTCAGATGGAGGGGTTGATGCCTGCTGGAATCAAGCACTGGTTCAACAAACTACAGGTCAATGAGTAAGTCAGAGGTAGTTCAGTGGTAGTTTCAACTTCAGTTAAGATAATATGAGTAAAAAATGCTCTGAAGCCTAGTGATACTTGCAGATTTAAACTCCAGGCACTTCAGGCACAGGTGACATTATTTGCCACCATGCTTTTTATGAGATAAAAACATTTCTGCAATGAATGCTGCTCTTTATGGAGTTTTTGTGAAAGTAGGATTAAGATGTTGATGAGACAGTGCCTTGACATGTTTCATGTATGGCTTAATTAGACTATGATCTAATGAGATACTCTACTTTGTGGGGAAGCACATCATCTGCAGTCATTTAATGTTGACTGTGGTTTGAATGTTTCAGTTTGGAAGTATGAGAATGTTTCGTTCCAAGTGCAGTAGGCAATTACAAAGAAAGCTATTCTGAAACTGCCCACTTCTCTCTTCAGTCCTATAGACTATGCATTAGTTCTTCTGAGCTTTTATCATGTTGTGTATAATATCTTGTGAATGTAAGATTTCTAAGGGAAAAGCAGACAAAAAGACTATCTCATGTTTCCATTCAACCACTCTTTTCTGTTATTCCAGAGACTCAAAGGGATTATATGTTGTCTAGGTTTTGTGACTGGCAAATTTATTTCTCATAAGGAGTCCGAGGATGACATGTTTTTCATACTGTACTGTTCCCTTTCCCACAGCTTCCTGTGGAGGGGTAGTTCCACAGCACTACCACCTTCCAATGCTCTTCTCTCTTCAGTGACACCTAAACATCTAAAAACCTCTCTGTTTTGTAGAATAGACTGAGGGGTCCCAGAGTACCTGTACTGAGGTACTGCTGCAGTATTTTAGGTTCACTTCCCCTTGGCTTTTCACTGAAAGGATTTTATTTGAATAATGTGGCACAAAGAACTGAAGTAACCTTATAGATTGACTTGCAGATATATACATTTCATATATATGTTCTCACCTGGGAACAAAGGCAGGATGCCATATGGAGTGGCTCAGATTGATTTCTTTGCTTTGGCTTGATTGTGAGTCTGAAGAAAAAAAATGATATATTAAATTATGTCATGTTGAGATGAGGTTAATAACTATTTAACATCTGGCAAAAGCAGATGGATTCTCAGCTAACACAGTAGAAACCATTCAGTCAGCACCTTGATAAGCACATCTCTTTCACTGGCTCAAATGTGATCCTAAAGATCCTGTATATATGTTTCCAGTACCTCTGGCTAGTCAGAACATCCAGACAGTTTAAAATGTTCATCTTCCATTGTCTGCAAGGCTTTGGTAATTTGCAAGTGTGAATGATGTACATTGGCAGGCAGTTTCCTACTATGTGATCCACTTGTCCAGGAATTTAACTTCTTACTAACTTGAGTGGATTTGGTGCCATACATGCATATCCTTGGATACTAGCTCTCAAAGGTGTTTATTGTTGAGATCACATATGTGGCCACTGCAAAGTGGCGGTGCTCATTAAAGCATTGAATTAGATGTGCTTCAGAGAATATGATTTGATATAGTGGTCATGCATGAAGTTCTTTCTTTGTGGTTACATCCAGCCAGGATGGCTTCTGGCATGGAACTACTGCTGGCATGGAACTACTTCCTTCAAGTATTCCACAAGGACTTGCCTCTATGCAAGGATCAGATATATTTAATGCCCAAGGAAACAAAATTTTATTTTATGTCGGGGCATCATGGTCATCTTGAATTTCTTTCCAGTGAAAATCTGTGTAGTCACATTTGATTCTCTTAAAGGTCATTCTAAAAGAAGCATTTTCCAATAACAGTGATAAATTATTCATATTTTTATCCTCCCCACTCCAGTTACTGCTAACGAATCTATGCAGGGCTCTCCATGGCCTTCAATTTTTCACTACCTATTTTTTCATGTGTCATACGAGTGGGCTGGATAACCCCTGTGATTACTCCGTGTATGATTTCTCTCTATTGATAGATGAAGCTTTGCCTCTGCTATGTTTTACATTCATAGGTAAAAAGAAAAAAAAATCAACAAGTTAACAGAAGTCAGCATTTTCAGCATATTAAAACTTTCAAAGAGGCAAGGAACAAGCATAAAGTAGCCAAGGAGGAGAAAGAGTTCAGTTTGAATTTTTCTTTTACACTTGCCTCTTCAGAGCCCTCACGCTTCTGGCCCTACTGGGAATCCAAAGCAGTGCTGCCAGTTTGGTCATTCCTGTTAGAGCCAGACGCGAGAGAAGCACCTTTACTAATAATTCCTATTTGTGATCCACCAGCTTAAAATCTTGGGTACTGCTAATTTGAAGTGCTGGTGTCCCACAGCACCAGGAGGTCAGCTGGCACTAGACTGCGGAGTTCCAGGAAAGTTTTTAACTGTTAGGTGCTTTGCACAAAAAATGCTATTCTATTCTCATTATAGAAGGGTGTAAATCAGGGGTCATTCCACTGTAGCCAGCAGATTTTCTGCAATCAGTGTGAAATCAGCATCCAACTTAACAGCCACACATCTCTGAGTCTGGAGACAGTCAGCACTGATGCATCAGCTGCTCGCCAAGGCACGTTCTGTGTGTTTCCTACTTAACTAACACTTGCACAATTGATGGCCAAACATTCCTTCTGGAGCATTTACCATTTCCAAATATATTTATCTTTCAAGTAAATAAATTTTGTGTTAATTAGTGACAGCTCACTGCTAAAATATTCACTTCATTCTTTTACCAGCCCATGGCAGAGTCGTGCGTGCCATGCCAGCTGTCCTTCACAGCATGTCTTAAAAAACTGTAGCCTTATTTGGTGCCTGCAGTGACCTTTTTACATTCCTGAATAAAATTGGCACTACACAGCTCACAAATACAAGTCTTGTTAATAAAATGTCAGGTTTCTAGCAGTCAGGTTTGTGTAGATCTTTCAAAATGCAGCCTAATAGCTCAGGATTGCGTATGTGTGGTGGCACAGTTGCAGGAGAAGCAAAACATTCACAAAAAGCTGTCTTCTGTTCCAGACACATAAACAGTTCACGATTCTAACCTCGGGGGGAAAAATCACCTCTCCCTTTACACTCCAAGAAACAGTTGATAGTTTCTTCGTTCCATAGGTGACCTCAAGTAAACCCAGAAATGCCTTTAAAAAATAACCAATCCCCAAATCGATACCAACATAAGTAAATAATAATAACAAGAGATGAGGTTGAGGGGGGCAGAAAGGAGAAACAGCAGAATGGCGAGCAGATGTTTCCTAAATAAGACATAAACAAGGAAAATGAGCAGTCAGATTTTCCTTTAACTTTACAGTGCAGTTTACAAATTCGCTAAACATGACTTCAGAGCAGGACTGCCCTCACTGAGGGGTTGCTGAAGCTGAAACATTCTCAATTTCCTGCTTAGCTGACTCAGTTGACAAGATGCTCTCTAATAACATCACCAGCTGTTGAATAGTTAACAAAACCTTTGGATCATATAAACCTGCACAGTTTAAATAGTTTGTGACCTTTTGCATCCAGGTAATGATAACTTACATCTCTATAGGCATGCTGCAAACTCTCTGTAATGTAGTCAAGAAAAATAGCACTGATATTTAAAATTATCACATTTGTATATTTCTGATACAGATATTAAAGCTGTGTAGATTTTAATAGTCTATATAGTTGGCCTAAATTGCTAAAGCCATTTATTTTATATCATTTAATGAAACTACTATTTAAACCTATATTTTTTGTGATGTTTAAAAGATCTGAGTAAGTGTAGGAAAGATTGGTAATGCCTGTGTTCCCACCCCTTACTTAAATCTTTAGCTCTTGTTATACTGTAAAAAAAATATTTTACTATGAGACTATTTTTTTCTCTATTTCCATAAAAGATTTTTAGCTGAAAAAAACACTTGTTATCAATGAAAACTTTACTGTAAACCTCAGTAGATTTCTAATTGACTCAGTACTGCACTTTTATTACTGAGATAATACTAGACAGTTGGAAGTTGTCTAGTACACATACATTCTCATATATCTTGAAGATGGAATAATCAGAATACTTTGGGATAATCACAAAAGAAATTTGGTAAATTGGCTGGTGGCCTGTTCTGCATTAAAAAAAAAATCCCTTGAAAATCCATACTGTTGCATAGAATGGTACAGATCATTTCCTAATCACTGTCTGAGGATCTCTCTCTTAACCTCTTGAAATCACTGATGCAGCTATACTTTCATCTTAAGATAAGAATGTTAGCTCCAGCAAATTGCCCTCCTTTGCTAGCCCAATTGATGAAGAGCCTAAATCAGCTCAAAATAATGCCTATATCATAATATAGTAAGTACTACTTTGGATTAAATGGTCCAAAATATTTAAAATTAATATACTATATCTGATTAGAGCTTAAGAGATTTTTGAAGAAATTATAGGATTTTCTTTAAGAAATGTTTAATGGGGTAGTATATATCTTTTTATTTCTTTTTGTATCCTTTGTATGTGCAGTTTCTATGTGCAGTGAAAGAAAAAAGTTGCCTTGAACCTCTGCATATCCAACAGCAACATTTGGTTGCATTTGGTACATGGTTTGTAAACTTGTTTGTTATGTTTATAAATCCTTTCTAATGCTTCTAATGATCTTAAAAGACATCATATCTCCTTTTTGGTGTAAATACTTTTGTGGTGTTGGCAATCCTAGTTTTTTTAAAAAAATATTGAATCTTATAAGGAGTTAAAGTATATCTCTATAAAAATTCAAAATTCATAAAGTTCAAAAAGTAGCAAGCGGTGCAAACTATTTCAAATTTATACAGAGAAAGGAAGTGTGATTTGGAGTGTTATTGAAGCCCATAATTTGGATTCATCTTGTGAGTTTAGTTACATATTATGCAAAGGATTTTTTTTAGCTTTAATGCAGACTGCAGTCTATGTATGTTATCAATGAAAGTTTCTTCCTTCCTCTAGCAAGACTGGTCTTGTGCAGCTGAGGTCTGTTTCTTTAATTCTCTCCCTCCTCTCCCCATATAATTTAAGCGGTTTATCTATACATGTTTATTTCAATAAACAGGTTAGTTTTTTACTTACCATTTTTCTCAAGTTGTCCTGACCAACCTAAAATCTTTCACAGCCAGAAATGTCTGAAAAACTGGTTTACTTGATAATATTATTTCTGCTGTCATCAACATAAGCTGTAGGCCAAAATATAGAGAGATAAGTCCCACACATACTATCTGTTAGACAAGTGCACATGATATATCCATGTTAAGTGACATCTTCCATAGGATTAATCATTGTGGGATGTCAACTGTGATTTCTGCAAAGAATGGGTTATGTAACATGCAATAAAAAGATCATTCCTAGAAATTCATAACTTCTTGCATATCTCCTCATAACTGTATGATAAATTAATGTTCGCTGTCACTTCTTTCAATCAGCAAAAGCCGAGCAAATAAAATAAGCTGTCACATTTTTCCTTCCTATCTTTGTGAAACTGAAAACATTTCTTGAGCTAATAAAGTCAAATCTAGGACTACTGGTATGTGCTTGACTTTTTCAAACTGTATACTTCAAAGCCTAGAAGCTAGATAAGCTAACAGCTCATTCAGTGAAGTTACTGTGTTGGAGGAAGCATGTCTATCAAATGCTTGCTTTACAAATTTGAATAGATGTTGTTGTTCTCAGTAATGTCACCCACTCCATGGCTGCAGGCATTGTTTGAACACAGGGAATGTGAAGCATTTATTATTTTATCCAGGCCTGCTCTGCAGCTGGGAAACCAGTCATTCTTTCTTTCGATCTTCTTTTTCAAAATGGTGATGTAAGCAGCAATGGGGAGACTGATTAGGTAGCTGGCCAGAGTGTTGAAAATCAAGCTGATAGTTTTGCTATGTGATCTGGAGGGTGGCTGAATCCAAGAGTAAGAGAAAAAAGATATCATGATAATTAAATGTTCTTACAGTTTTCAGAAAAAAAAAATGGATGAGAAAACAATGCCAGAATTGTTGGTCTGGCAATGCCAGAATTGTCCATCAGGAAAGACATATATGGTATTTTTTTTGTTTAGCAGTTTCAGTGCAGATCCCACAGAGGCTGACTGCTGTTTCTTCATGGTACACTAAGTCAGTATGTCACAGACATCTGCGCTGTGCTGCAATCTGATTGTAAGATGAACCCCGACAGCCCGAACACATTCCTTGTCTCGGTTACATCAATACAATCTGGCCCCTTGTGTTTATTTCACCATTGAGTGAATTCTTTTGGATATTTATATGCCGTTCTGAGACTGTGTCAGTGGGATGGGGAGTGAAGCTGCATTAGCAGTAGAGTGTGCGAAAGAGATCTGCTGGCTGGCACTGCTCTGTGTAAAAGTCATGGCCATGAACTGGCTTCGCATCTCTGCTAGCACAGAGCGAATGTGGGACTTTGCCTTGGGCCAACCTCAGCCACAGACTGGAAGAAGAACTGAGATTCAAGGTTCTGTTTTTTTCTGCCTCAGCTCTCCAGGAGGGAAGTAATTGCTTCTCTAATATATGATTCAGAAGTAGTGGGTTTTTTTTTTGTTTGTTTTGTTTTTGTTTGGTTTTTTTTTGCCTGGTCTTCTTGAGAAAAGGGTTGGGAGGGAAATAGCGAATTATATGTAAGGGGCAGGACTTTGATCTACCAAAGTCAAAGTGCAGGAGTACACAGCTGCAGTTTGTGCTTCCTCCCTTATCTGATTTGCCTGAAAAACCTTATAGCTCTCTGCTTCTCCATGTATTCATACTGACAAATGCCTTTAACAGAATGAGTTGTGTTTCTGTCAATGCCTTCAAATCTCCATGGCTCCATTACAATTACTCAGGGATTCTTCAAGAGGCCTAAGGAAATTAGATAGAGAGGAACTGTGTATGAGCTTTCTAGGGAATGAAGGGATAGAAAAGTAATTTTGTAAGTTGGCTGAGTTCTTGATGAGATATTTAACACAGCTGTGATTTAATTGTATCGCTAATGGTGCATTAAGGTGTTTAAATGATTTGGTAGGATTCTTGTGGTTGTTATTTAAATCAAACTGAATGAAATGTAATAGGTGCCATTAAAAATCTCGGTCTATTTTGCAGAGGATTAGTAGCATTTTGAATGTATCTAGTAAAAGGCATTGGTCCTGATCCTTGTTTTCATGAATGCTCCTATAGGCACTTTGGCTAGATGAAAGACCCCTGAGGTGATCATAAATTATTTATCTTCTCATTTTCTGTTCTTGACAGGGCTTAGCTCAAGCACAGTGTCATACTATGCAGCTTTTGGGTACAGCACTGTTGTGCTTTCCAGTCAGGCACTATCTCATGGATTAGGATTTACTGTGTTTTGGCCCACAGAATAAATATCAGACCTGTCACAGACATCATACAAATGCCTCCATCTATATCCTGAACCATCTTGTGTTCAGTAGTGACTCCACTGTGCTTTTGAACTATCCAGTATTATATTCTAAAAAGCTCAGTGGCCAGGGTGAGGCCTTAGAAAGGTGAAGTGGATGGCAACCTTACTCTTCAGAAAGGATACACCACTGGGTTGCACAGGAACATGTAACAACACACTCACAGATATTTAATCCTTTGATTCCTGTAGTGCAAAATGAGCTCCTAGAGTTTTCTCTCCTGCCTACCTGCTGTAATAATCTCTATGAATCCATGTAAGAATGGAACAAGTGATGTTCATACTTAATTCTGTCCCTCCGTCTCTAGAGGGACACCAGCAACAGATCATATTGTTTGTATCTGATAATTAAAGGTAATTTTAACCAATTAAATTAAAGCTTTCATCTAAAATAACCTGAAAAAAAATAAATAAAGACTTGGGCAGTGTAGTTTCAATTTCTATTATTTTGTTTCTCTGTTTCACTACAGTTGCCATGTCAGCACAACAGCATTATACTGGTGTAAGGATATGGAATAGAAACTTAAAACATATGTGTTTTTAGAATATTTGTGGGTTTGAAATAGTTGAGTCGTTTTTGTTTAGGCAGTAGCAAGAAACTGCTTGCTTTAGCAATCTTATTAATTGTTAATCACAAAACATAAATTCTATATCTTTGCTCTCTTTAGCCTCTGATATTCCGAATCGTTTTCATCACTCTCCTGATTAGATTGTTTCACGTCCTGATATCTCTTTTGGAGAGTTTTAATCTTTTTGATTTGCATTGTAGTACTAATTCTGTTCATTTTTGTACCCTGATGGAAATGACATCGTGGTCATTAAGGGAGAATACATGTCATTTAGAAATCCAAAACATACATGTCTGCAGATGGATGGCTCTTTCTGCATTCTCTTTAAAGTCAATAGAAAGGAAAAGATGTTTTAGAGACATTTACCTCTAAAATATTTTAGATGTTTATTTAAGGAAAAGGAGGTGAGTCATATGCTCTACTGACTGTGTTTACTAGCTATCTATTGACTCCGTTAAGACATGGGAAACTGGACTCCTCACCCTGTATTGTAAAAGTTAATGAATCTTATCAGAAGAGGTACATGCAAATCACAGAGATGATGAGAACAATCTGTAAGGATATTATGTGATACTATTTGGCAAATTATATAGGAGCATGATTAGATTATATGTATGTGTCAGAATGCTGTCCAGTGAGACATTTTGCACAGCTGGGTTTGAAAATCAAATTTTTCTTAATTTTTGAACTAATCCTGCCATGTATAAATTTACAGACAAATTGATTGAAACCAAATCCAAAATCCTACAGCTCTATGGGGTTTATTCAGGAGATAACCTTTCTCTTCCCCCTGTCCTGTCTCTCTTCCCTATCAGGAACATACTTTTTGGAGATCAGAAAATGGAGCATCACAGTTTAAGAGTGGGAGCTTGTTCTCTAAATCAATGACCAGCAAACAGGACATCTCAACCAGTCATGAGTTGCTCTCTGATATAGTTATCCTGAGTTCTACTTTAAAACAGTAGAGTCTCTACCCCAGTGCATTATATCAAGAGAATTAAAGAACTGCAGGTGACCTGGAGCACCACATATTGGGCAGAGGGAGGATATTCTGATTCCATGCTACTTCTGTCTTTAGCGTGCAGAATTATATTTCACCAAGAATTAAATAAGGACCCATAAAGTGTAAAGTCAGAAAGCAAGTTTTGTCTCTGACAAATTATTCATTTGATAAAATACAAAATCAGGGCCCCAAACTGTTAAGGATATGCCTCACAAAATTACAATCCAAAAAAATTTTAGTGACACAAATCCTACCAATGAATGTATTACATAATTTCAATTAAATTACATAATTTCAATTAGAAGGGTTTTTCTAACTCGGACACCTAATTTGCATGCACCTCTTATGTGGCATAATATAAGCCCACCAAAGCAAATGGTAATCTCCTATTTAACCTTGTGGGAAAGTATCTGACAGTAACTGAATTATTAAGTTCTTCATAATCAGATTTCTGTCCTTCAGATTAAAATTCAGCTCTTTCTAGGGAAAACACACAAGCACATGTAAATATTTACTTAAATGAATTAAGACAAGGCTATAAATATATTTCTATTCACATTTGACAGAAGAAGAATGAACTTCAATACTTTGTATATGATATGTGACGGGATGGATAAGTCCCCTGTAGGCTGCCAGTGCATAAGGAGGACAACAATGCCAGGGAAAAATGTATTCTATATCGGTTTTGTTTGTTTGTTTGTTTGTTTTACATTTCTTAACATTCTTTATAGAGAAATGTTCAACTGCAAAAATGAACTCAACTAACCCTAATAATAGGAAACTAATCCTTTCTAATGAAAGAACTAACACAAAATGTTTACAATCTACATAATTTTAGATGAAGCTGGTGAGGTCTACTTTTGTTTACCATTAAAATAAATCTTTCCTTTTAATCTCCATTTTACTAGTATCAAACTTGCCTGATCCAAGAAAGCCTCAAAGGTTATAGTAAGAGCTTAAATATTGAAAGTTGGAACCAAATAGCAGTAATGATACTGGGAATCATTAGGAACTGGAAATGATCTGGAGTTGAACATACTGGGTGTATACAGAAATTTCCAAGAGACATTATGTTAATAGCAGTAGTTTAATCATGCATGCATTCTGAGGATCCTAGCATGGTTTTTACTTTGGAAAGGTTTTGTGTTTTGTACAATTTCTTTTTGTTACCAGATAAATAGAAGAGATGTTATAGAGTTTCATCTCTCTGACTCAAAGTCATTAGCAACATTTGCACTGACTGCCCTGGTCATTAGATTGTATCCTCCTCAGAACCATTACTAGCTTAGTTTGCAGCTAATGTGCATTTTCTTCTTCTGTTTTTCTTTTATTCCCCCCATTTGTAGATCTATCCTTTTCTTCCTTAAGTTGAATTTTATCTACTGCAACAGAGTTCTCAGCTTCAATATGAAACATATTAAAGGAACAAACCATAAATGATTCTGCAGATTACAGCTTGATAACCATAAGGTGCCCTCACATAAAAACATAGAAGAAAATAAGCACAATAAAGTAATAAAAGACCTATTTCACTCTACACTCACTCATGAAGTAAAGCAAAAAATAACATTTGGCTCTAGCAGACCTAATATAGTCTTTTAAATGGCCAAAAGGACTAGAGGTGTTTGTAGTTGATAGAAGTGAGATCTCAGGAGAAGCTCAACATTTAGTCC
The DNA here is from genome assembly GCA_032353885.1 of Nothura maculosa. Taxonomy (NCBI): domain Eukaryota; kingdom Metazoa; phylum Chordata; class Aves; order Tinamiformes; family Tinamidae; genus Nothura; species Nothura maculosa. The sequence goes on along the minus strand of JAUBOD010000819.1, from coordinate 7,683,761 downwards.
ATTAGTCTTTTCAATCTCTCTTTCCATGGATGCCTGGGGATTTTTACTTTCTATAGGAGTTCATAACCCTACAAGATTTCTCTTCATATTTCCCTCTTCATTGGTTCATATGTGAAACACCTGTTACACTGGATTCCTACCCCAATAAAACTCCCATGTCTGGGTGTTTGAACTAATGATGTAGCAAAGAATATGCAGGACTAGATCCCAACCAGAACTCTGTTTATGGCCATCAGTGATGGTCATTGTTACTGAGGTGTTTCTTCACTAACACCACAGATACACCAACCCCTCATACTATGTAGCTATTTGTGAGAGAAATTGCTCCTACTTCTTCCTGGCTATTCTTGAAACCATGCAATAGAGTAAAGTGATATTTTTAACTACTTTTTAGTCCCTCTCCTTTAATTTCTTAATATCTTGAATGGCTTATACAAACCAGGACATAAAATGGGCTTTGTTTTTGAATCACCGGGAACAAGCACTATTTGTAGTTGTTACTGACAGTACCTACAAACTCATGACTGTTAAATCTCAGAAAGGACTTATGGATGCTTCCCAAGTTCCTCTCAGGTTTGTCTCTCATGTCCGTGAGGACTTGGAGTTTTAATTTCTGTATCATCAATTCCTTGCTATTTCTCTGTCTCAACTGTCTTTCTTTAAAAATTACTATAGTCCTGAATTAGGCTATTATTTCATCCTTGAAATCAGTTTCCATTTACTCAGTTCACCGCTTTTTGAAACTGTGGTAACTCATGATTGCTGGGGGCCAGAGGGGAATTGTCAGGGGGAATTGTCCTGAGCTAACGTGTAAGAAATAAAAATTAAGTTATAAATGAAATTGACACGCATTTTTTTTCCATCTAACTTTATTAATTTTGAAATATATATTGCCTGTCATAGAAATACTTATTGTAATTGTGTTTAGCTGTAATTTAGTTTCAAATTCAAATTTATATTTTTTATTTCGCTGTGTCATTTTCTTTCTATGCATATTTTTGCCACAGGAGATTCTTGTAGTAAGTGTATGGTCTTCCAGGAACAAACATGCAGATTGACATCAGTCTGAAGAAGCAAAATCTTAACTGCAGGCTTATTTTTAAGCATGTAAATATGTGACTGAAATCCATAGCTTTACAATTTCTCCTTCAAGGGTGACTGATAAAAGCCACGTGATTTTTGGTTTTAGGTGTATGAAGATTTATTTGGTGACAAAATTTTAAACACTGAAAGTAGAAAGAATATTTTGTGCTTTAAATTAGGTACCTGGTAGTCACAAGCAGCATTCAGTATGTATTTATATGTTATATATTAGAATGTGTTCAGAGAAATATAATGAGAATGCTCACAAAGCAAGAAAAAAGCTTTCCAGAAGAGAGATGGGAAAGATGAAGTAGTTTAGTTTAGAAATGAGAGAAATAAGAGCAAACATATCAAAAGTATATAAAATAGCAGACAATATTGAAGAGGTAGAATGAAAATGTACCTTTTCTCTGCCAAATAGTGTAACAACAATGAAGAGTAAGAAAAAAAATGGCAAACTGGAAGATATTATAAGGGAACACTTTTTATTGAAGTATAAATAAATGGCAAAAGAAATGATGCCAGTAACTCTAGGCAGATTCTGAGTGAGACTGAGTATTTACATGGATGACAATGGTACCAGAAATTATAACAAAAAAAATCAAACCGGGTAAGCGTACTTAGCAAAATGACCATTAAACTTTGCACTCTGGGCCTTAACTCAGTCTAAATGAGAATGGTATTGCTCTATGAAATCTGATGGTATTTGAGAGAAGGAACAGATTATATCACACCTGTTTGATAGATATGTTTTGGAACACCATCTCAATTATCTGTTGATGACCAGATATGTCAAAGACAGTATTAACAATTACATAGAGCTACAGTCTTTTATTTTGTAGGTCTAATCTAGCATGATAGTTTCAGTTTTTCTGTGTACTTATTTGATATCATTTAAAAGATATCAATTAAATATTCAATGTATTGCCTCTTGGTTGCTTTCTGTTTGGTTAGTTCAATAGGTTATTCATTGGAGGGATTTCAGTCTCATATTTAAAATAAGTTTGCTCTTTATTTATTTTTTTCTATTGCTTGCCATAATATCCTCCCTGTCATGGTGAATTGGTCTTTTCATGCAATATTTTTCAGCTTTTAAAGACCCATCATGGAATATATTTTTATTTTTTACACTCCTTGACTTCCTATTGTTTTTAATGTTCTTTCTTTTGAGATGGAAAATTGTTTACTAATTTCAAATCAAGGATCTTCCTAGAGGGACTCCGGCATTTTTGGGGTATCTTTTGTCTTTATAATCATCATTCTAAAGAGAACAGAGAGAGATGATGGAATCCTTAATGCCTTAAGCACAGAGCAGAAGTAGCATTGTGAAATTCCTCTTCTGCGGCTGTAAGCACCAGGACAGCATAGATAACAACGTGGCCTGATGTTAGCGATGATACATTATTGTTGAAATCTTCTTCCTGAAAATCTCTGGGTATTTTGATGATTCAGGGCAGGCACCTAAAATGCCCCAGTTACCAAAATTGTCATATAGGTGTATCTCTTTTCATTGTTTTGTGTGGATTACAGAAGTTAACATTTTGCTTGGCCCTATCATGCTTAGGAAGTAAGGTCAGTTTCACTTCTCAGAAAAGGCCATACACTCAACATGCATCTTAATTGTTTAATGTAATATTTCCACTTAATTACAGGAAATGTCACTTATTATATTGATGGCAAAATGAATACAGACCATGTAAATGACATCATTGTACATTTTTACAATGAGAGAGAAAATGATTAATTATGAGTTGGAATAAATTAACTCTTACATCAAATGCTTGTAAATGGTGTTAGGAGGTGGAGGTAGGAGGTGCTTCCAGTTTAATCTCTTCTGTAGAGGAAATTAGAGTAAAATTATATCAGAGAGCAAAGAGCAAAAATGTTCTCTGTGGTCTAGGAGGGCATATAATTTTATCTAACATTTATGGACACACTCTGTGTCATTCTGAAGTTTATATGCCATAAAGATCACTACATTTATCACTACACTGTGGTTATATCTGAGATCAAGTAGCATCATTGTATACTCCTTCACAAATTTTATTAGAAAGTATGAATTCAATTGTGACAAGTATAAACCATCTTGAGCATGCTTGCAGGATGAGGCATATAGGTAAAAGGAAGCACAATGGTATTCATGAAGCAGAATATCCAAATTGATGTCTGTAGGTCAGACGGAAAATTTCTGGAAAACTGAAGCATCATGTATTCTGGTGGAAAAGAAAGAGGGACAGAGAAGACATGTTGGATCAGCAGAGTGCAAAGTTTTCAATGTCCCAGTAAAGGAGAGGCCAAATGGTAGAAAGAGAGGTTAATGCTAATTATTAGATATTTAGAATGAGAACAGGCTTTTTTTTTTTTCCTTTTTCTTTTTATGAAGTTTTTCAATAATTTTCATTCCCATAGAGAATGGAAAGAGATTTTAAAATCTCAGCATATGTCACAAAACAGAATTTGTTCTTCCAGACAGCTGTGCCACCTGCCCACATTAAATCTCATTTCTTCTCCTGCTGCATCCCTCACACTTTCCCTTTCTCTTCCTCATTCCTGCTGTATACCTTTCCCTTCCCCTTTAACAGGAATCAAAATGCTGCTAACTCTCTTGGCATCACAAAGTTAGTAGAAATAAGCATAAATCACTAATAAATGTTACATCCCAAAGCTACAACATGAGAAAAGATGGCCTCCTTCCCAGATACTGTGCGCTTGGTTTGCTAGTTTGTCTCCCCCAACTTTCTTCTCATAAAATATCTTTCATGTACATAGCAGGAAACAAAATGTTTCACAAAGCAGCTTTGTCTACATGTTTGAATGTCCTCTACAGTGTCAACAATTCAAACTCTTCTGAATAAGAACAAATCCATGTTAGGATCATCATGCAAGGGATTTCAAATTTCTTTATCACATCTCACTTTCCTTTATCACATCTCAAGATTTCCTCTTGGGTACATGTTTTGTCTGGTGTGTTTGATACATTCATGTATAAAATCTCTCTCATATGCACACATATACGCACTAGGAGTTTTAGGTAGCTAGGTATCGTGAATAAATTGTTAATCTCTTCTATACATACTATAGAGAAATTGAGAATTTTAAAAAATCAATTTGTGAAAATAAAATAATAGAGAAATGATTATTAATCCTGTAAACAATTTCACAACCAACTCTTTAGTTGTCTAGTGTTAATAAATGACTAATTAGTTTTGTTTTATATGAAATGCTAAACTTTTATTTTTGTTTCTTATGAAATACAACCTGCTCATGATTTTGGAGGGTTCTTTTTAGCCACTATTTAAATGTCTTTATCCTAATTTGCTTTCCTCACATATCCCAACATAAATGATATTCAGCTTCATTGAAATCTGTGAAACTGTGTAGATATAAAAGTGACGGGAGAAGACAATTAAACATTTTAAAACAGAGTTCTTACAGTATCCTGGTAAAGGGGAAATTAGTAAGTCTAGTCTGTTAATCACTTGTCAAATTCTGACGTTATATAAGCCTTTAGCAGCTGGAGTCTACTGTCCAGACAAGGATAATCAGCCAATCGAAGTTTATAAATTGTTGACTGGAGACAATGGTGCAGAGATAACCCTGGAGAGGTTGTGAAAGACTTCATTGGACTTTATTTGCATTGCAATTCTGCTGGAAGTCACAGAAGCTTGGCTTCCTACCTAGTTACTGCCATTTATTTTTGATATGCCCCAAAGCATTTATGACACTTATTAAAACAGAATGATGTCTAGTCTGTTGATTCATGTAGCTTATGAAACCTTTGAGCTAGATAGATTAAAAAAAATAGAGTATTTTAGAAGGTAAGCTTCCAGTTTCCAATAAGTGTTGTGGCTTAATGGGCTCTTCTTTTATACCATTTTATTACTGCCAACAGCATATACTTGCTTGTAACCTAGGAAAATCCACTTTGTCAGTCTATATTACATAATTTTTCAAATTATATATAGTCTATATATAGTCAAAATGTGCCATTTTTTGCATTGTGTCATTAACTCTATATATAAGAATTTCCTTTTCATCTCATTTTTTGTGGCAAATACTTTTTCTGCAATTTTTGAATGTGAGCCAGGCATGTTAGAGTGAAAATTGGAGCTATTCACTCCTCAAGCCTGTCAATATTCATACAACAGGGAATATTAGTTTGGAAATTACCCCAGGGAGAAATGCCAGTCGTAGAAAGTTCAGAAGATCCACAGAAGCCAAATCACACCTTTCTGATATTTTTTTTTCTATGAGCATTTACATTCAAATGTAAATAGTGTTTACTTTTAAAACTGAATGCAGAATTATAAAAGACTGTTCTAGATCTGCTTGATATGTCTTGTCTACTGGCTAGCTTATATTGTATTATATTGTATTTTTTGGGGGAAAGGTATCTGGTCAGAGATAAGTCAATATCTGCTTAATTATTCCTGACATATTACCTATCAGAATATAAGTGTCAGCCAAGGAGCAAAATGCAAACCTCTCTTATGCGGTTTTTGTTGCTGTAATTTGGTTTGCTTGTTGCAAAGAAGCAGAATTTGAACTGAGGAGCATTTTGAAATAGTAAGTCTCAGCCCCAGAAACGAATGGCCTAATAATGCTATGATGCAGACAATCCAGCTCAGATAGTGTAGGCTGTAATGGGGTATGTAAAAGGTTAGGAAACTGAGCCTTCAAAAATCAAGAGTGTTGAGCTGGAAGGATGCTTTTCAAAATCGCTTCAGTCAGCAAATCACCTTCTCAATCACTGCTTTTATATCAGCTGAGAATCAACTCTTCAAGAACTAACTGATCAGCATGCTACCAATTACTAATTCTCGTTTAATGCCTCTGTGTTTCCTATATGCAGTGCTGTTACTGTACTTTTTATGATTATATTCTTTATGATCCTATTTTGTTCTTAGTGAATATGCTGGAAATGCATTTATTTGCTCAAAAGTTTGAGGTCCACCATCTGTTGCAAGTGCTCTGGACACTTCATACTGAAAAGGTACCAATCACGAACCAAAGGCCTTACAGTGTAATTATGTTTCTAATTAGAGGATTAGATAAATTCATTTTCATGATCTATTTTTGTCTATAGTTTCCTAAATGTTTGATATTTTCTGACCTTGAGTACCTTACAGTGAATATAAACTTTAAGCTGGGTGAACTTTGCTCATTTATGCCTACTTAGTTTTTTCTTTTTTTTTTTCTAGATCTCTTTATATGTAGAAAACAACTGAAGTGTAATTACCACTGGAGAGGAATCACACCAGCAGAACTGCAGATGCCCCTTCTTGTGACCAGAGGGCCACACAACAAGGGCTAGCAACATTTACACTTCTGTGGAGATAAAAAGCAAAGGAACAATTTTGGGAGCATTGAATCAACAGGAGATTGTGGTCCTCTTTGTGGAATAAAAAGAGCTGACAGGATGGAAAATGACTTTATAAAAAATAAGATTTGTTAAGTAGAAAGGAGAGGAACTGGACTGTAACTAGAAGATAAGGACAAAAACGTTTAGAGAGAACCTGGAGGGAGGGTTTGAGGACAGGAAGGGAATATGGTCAGACACCTCTTAAAGGATGTTCCTTGATCCAATGATGATTTAATCATCCAATAACTTTGGATCTTCAGAAATCTTTAACTCCAACTTAGCTGTATTTAAAGCTGACCACTGAATTCCCATTGGTTTACATGCCTTGCCATCTGCTTGTGGATGCTCTTTCCACTCAGTTTCAGCCTCCACTTGTCTTCCTAGCTGCTCTCTGCTCCTCCTTGCTCCTTTGGGGCAACAGCCCAGGACTGTTGCCAGGAGGAATGAGCAGCACTAGCTTTCTGTACCCTGTCCCTATT
>JAUBOD010000819.1:7591259-7629445 GCA_032353885.1 Nothura maculosa | reverse complement strand
CTCGTGACCCAACGGGAGGGTATCCCAAGATAATCGTGTATTAACTTGTGCCTCCATGCAGTGAATAATAAGTGATCTTGTTGTAGAATCTCGTGAAATCATTATTATACTAAAAAATCATGTTAGTTCTCTATTTGAGTGAAGTGCATTTTGTCACTCGCCCACTCGCCTCCACTTGTTCCGCCACAATGCCTATGACAATCAGTGGGAAAACTTCCTAAATGTGGGTAGAACTGGTACCACTACTGTGTTTCGCAGCCATGTCGGAGCAGGAGATGGGCAGGCACAATCTTCGGAGTGTCTTTGGCTTCTGTTTCCCAGACTAAATGGGAAGGTGTTTTGAGCACTGCTGGTTTTGGCAAACACTTCCTGCATAGGTTTTCTGGATCACTTTCTTGGACTTAAATTCCTACGTTTCATCCAGTTCCCATTTTAAGCATCAAGTAGATGCTCTGGAACTCATTCCATTCATTACCTAGCTGCAAAAAAAGTCAGTGGCAGTGAGCAAAAACCCACCAAACTGCAAATGCAGCTTGTTTTGAGGCTGTTTGGATTTTTTGACCAGTAAAGCTGCCTTTTCTTTCATGCTTGTTCAGATGTTGCCACTCAGCTAAAAAAAAAAAGTGTATAGTGTCAAAAGGAGGTCATTTTGGGTCTCTGATTTAGAGGAGAGAAAGGTTATATTTTCTTCTCTCTTTGTGTCACATATCACTTGGCAGATTTCTTCTAACAGCTCTTTTATTTTTTTAAGAGGAAATTGAAGGCATCACAAAGCCTTCCAAATGTTTTCCTGAAAAAAATTATGCAAAAACTTTTTTTTTTTCTGAAAAATATGATGAGATTGGCTCTCTTAATGCCTTTGTAGATTTTAAGATCTGTGAATTGGTTTTGCCAAGGTTACTTCCCGAGCTGGAATCTGGAGCAGAGTCTAGCTGCAGGCCTGTACTTAGCGGTGTCCCCCAGGGGTCAGTCCTCGGTCCCATCCTGTTCAACTTATTCATTAACGACCTGGATGAAGGGATGGAGTGCTCCCTCAGCAAGTTTGCTGATGATACCAAACTGGGAGCAGTAGCTGACAGCCCTGAGGGCTGTGCTGCCATCCAGAGGGAGGTGGACAGACTGGACGACTGGGCAGTGAGAAATCTAATGAAGTTCAACAAGGGCAAGTGCAGGGTCAACTTAGCGGGGAATAACCCTGGACACCAGTACAGGTTGCGAGTTGACCTGCTGGAGAGCAGCCCCGCAGAGATCGACCTGGGTGTCATGGTGGACAACAAGATGACCATTAGACAGCAGTGTGCCCTGGTGGCCAAGAAGGCCAATGGGATCCTGGGATGCATTAAGAAGAGCGTCTCCAGAGGTCAAGAGAGGTGATCATCCCCCTGTACACAGCCCTGGTGAGGCCACATCTGGAGTACTGTGTTCAGTTCTGGGCTGTACACGAGGGATATGGAGCTGCTGGAGAGAGTCCAGCACAAAGCTACCAGGATGATCAGGGGCCTAGAACATCTGCCCTATGAGCAGATGCCGTGGACCTTCCTCAGGTGCCCAGCGCTCGGTGAGTGATCAAGGCTTCCCTTTGTTGTTCTTAACAGCTCGACTATATAGGCTCCAGCACACACTTGTTACAATTTCAGTGGTTCCAGCTTCTGCATCCCCTTTGCTGATTGGCTGATCGCTTGCTGCCATGCTGCAAGCCACGTGCTCAGATCCTGGTTTTCCCCCTCAGCCTATTTACCTCACTGCTGGTAGTTTTCCATTACAAAAAAACCCCTTGCACCCTTCCAAGCCTTGCTGGTACACTTCAATCTGGCCCTTAACAATTCCCCAACAATAGCCCTTAACGATTCCCCAACAAGCAGAGACTGAGAGAGCCTCTGAGCAGAGGCTGAGAGAGCTGGGCCTGTTCAGCCTGGAGAAGGGAAGGCTGAGGGGGGACTTGATCAGTGTGTATAAATACCTCAAGAAAGAGGAGGAGGAGGATGGGGCTGGCCTCTTTTCAGTGTTGGACAGCGATAGGACTAGAGGAAACGGCTACAAACCGAAGCATCCAAAGTTCCACAGGAACGTAAGCATTTTTTGACAGTGAGGGTGACAGAGCACTGAAACAGGCTGCCCAGAGAGGTTGTGGAGTCTCCTTCTTTGGAGGTCTTTAAAACCCGCTTGGATGTAGTCCTGTGCCACGTGCTCTAGGTGACCCTGTGTGTGCAGGGGAGTTGGGCTAGATGACCTCTAAGGTCCCTTCCAATCTTAAGCATTCTATGATTCTATGAATTACACAGGTGAACCATAGGGCTAGCTAGAGTCAGGAAGTAGGAGTAGCTCTCTCCACTACATGCACAGTGCCCTGGGAATTTAATAGATTTTGCCAGCACAGAGCACACATCATATACCTGACTCTTTTATGCAATGTAGGTTTGCTGTCAGGCTTAACCCACCTAATGAATTCATCACATCTAATCTGTCAGTAAAGGAGAAACCTAGAGGTCTGGGATCTTCCTACAGTGATGAGTGCTGTAAACGAAAGTATTCAGCCTTCTGTCTGCTATGAAGAACAAGAAATGTTATTGGGAACTAGATTAAGCAATATGAGGAAGAGAGAAAGATGATACACGGAATTGTTTTCATGGTTTGCACATCTTTTATACTAGGCAATAGATAGGAGGGAAATAAGTTCTGTAAGAAAGTCTGAAAAAAAAATTCAAAATATTTGACATTCTATATTGACTTCACAGAATTTTCTTTTTATTAATTAAGATTCAATTCTAACATCTGGGATTGTGGGATAAAAACAGACAAAAGAAAGAAAAAATTATCCTTTGGGGATTCTGAAGATAGTTTATTGAAATGTCAGATATTCCTACATCATCCTTTTGTATATAATAAATATTATATATAAAATTAAAAATAAATAATAAATCTTGCTATTTTTCTTCCGGTTTTGCACAACTTTAGAAGAACCAATAGCAGTTTTTGTTCTATGTGCAAGTCCTATTCATTCTTTCAATTTAAACTGTTATAAAGAATTTAAATGATTTTGATACTTTAATTTTATATCCTGTAATAATATTCATAAAACTAAAGGTTTCTTTTTATTTTTTTAATTTGGAATGCTATTCATGATGGAAGAGAAGCATTAAAGGCATATAAATTTTACTGACAGAAACATCATATGTCAGTGCATGGCAAGAAACACAGGTTGATGGGTGATGTCCATCCATGACAGGTATCCCCTAGTGCCTCTGAGGGTTTGATCACTGTAATATTCGTATTGACTGTCTATGAGTCTTTTCATATCAGATATATACATAAATGCTACTACACAGTATCATGTAATAATTTTTCTCTCCACTAAATGCGTTTCTTTCAGATGGTGGTCCAAATTAGAATTTTTTACTTACTTTGTAGTCTATTTTGTATTTAGACTTGCATTTCTTTTTGTTTGTGCATATATGTGGTTCTCCTGATGTTAATTTTTCTTTTTCTTTTTTCTTTTTTTTTTCTTCTGTACTTGTGTTTTGCTCTCTGCATGGAGTATGAGACTATACTGGCAAGCTAATAGATCATCTAATCCTGCTCTCTCTTTCCACAATTTGTTTTATCCCTACTTTTTCGACTGCTTTTCAAATCAAAGTTTGATGTAGCCCAAAACTTTGTTGTTGTTATTTTTAAAAAAGACTCCCTCCCTTCCTCCCTCCTTCCCTCCTTCCCTCATATCTTCTTCTCTCCTCTTGACGCATAATGAATCTTCCTCATGATTTGCAAAGAGGGTGGAGATTTTCATAACCTAGGATATTTTGGTATGTGCCTTTGACGCCTGATGTATGTAGTATCTGGTGAGAATCATGGTTGTAATTGCAAGATAAAATCACATATTTTGCTTGCCTGAATAACCATTATTTCAAAATAAGGAAAGCACCTGAAGAAATCTTTCAGGAAGAGGGAACAGATACAAGATGAAGGATACAGAAAAAAAAGTTCATTTGTTTCCTTTTGGGTTCACAGAGGTTTAGGTGAAGGCTTTCACTGTTCCTAGAACAATTGGGCCGCTGTGTTGCAGTGTCTAGGCTCAGACTTGACATTTAATTTTGTCTCTTCAGAGTTGTACTAAGTTAGTTGCTCTAGTTTGTAAGGATGGAGTCACACGCTTGCATAGCTTGTTTAACTGCTTCTGAGATTGAGATCTCTTGGTGGGTCTTGGTTTGTCTGTTCTTTCCGTGTGTGAAAATATGACCCACACAATGAAGCAAATATCCTATGTATAAGACAATGAAGCAAATATCCTATGTATAAGATATATTTTCTCTGAATATGGTACAAACATGTACAATTTATCATTTACTCAGAAAACAAATTAATGAAATGTATATCTATTCTTTTATACAATATTTTCAGTAGATTTACAGATTGTGTAGAAGTAACCAGCGTGCAGGCACTAAGCTAGAAGTTTTTCCTCTTCAACATCTACCGTAAGTTGATTTATCAGTCTTTCCCTTACAAAAACAAACGTGCTTAATTCATAATAATATCTTTTGTACAACAGCTTCCTTTTAGGAAACAAAAGTTCCTTCATATAAACCTTAGCACAACCCTATTGAATTGTTTGCAGTGAAAATTAGGCATTACTATAAATTTTATAACACATTGACCAGTCCATAGCAATTTTTTTTTACATATAGAAAGATACAGTATTTATGATCATACTCATGATTCTCAATAAAATTTATCAACCTTTTCCTGAGTAAGTCTCAAGTTTGTTTAAAATAGAATGAGGGAAACTGTGTTTAATATTGTATAAAATTAATGAAGTTTTTCTTTATGAAATAACTGTTTTGCCGAGCTGAGAAGTTTAATGGATCAGAATGAAGACAGGCAAGACCACTGAATTTCTATTCTGATTCTCAATGTATTGTTTTACCTAGTTATTCCTCTATAAAAGGTAAGTTTTGAGTTTAACAAAAGGATATTTCCCAGAGAGAGTTTAAACTTGAAGATATGGAGAGAGAGGATGTGTCAATTCCCTTGAGGCTTTGTTCTCATCATGAATCACCTTCACCCTTAAAAATTTGTCCATTCGGCTGTTTGAATAGGGTTGGCTTTGCTTCCAACTGCAGAATCACACAGAATCACAGAATCTTCAAGGTCGGAAGGGACCTCTAGAGATCATCTAGTCCAACCTTCCCGCTCAAGCAGGCACACCTACAGCATGTGGTACAGGGTGGCATCCAGGAGGGATAATAATAATAATAACCATTATTATCTTTTATGCCTTAGCAAGGAGAACCTATATTTGTGTGTGTGTGTGTGTGTGTGTGTGTGTGTGTGTGAAGTTCTGTCAATCCAGTAACTTCTAAATCTTCTGAATAATTAATCTGGTAACCTCTGGTAACCTCTGTAATCCCCAAATTTTAAGATATTTAACTTGAATCGTACTGGTTATTATTTTTTTTCAATTTCAAATTTCCAAGAGTAATTATTTTTTTAAATCATGTAGCCACCTAAGGAACTCTTACATTTTTGGAATTAGATTGCATTTACTCCTTGCAGTCACATGTAAAAAATGCTACTAAAAAAAAAAAAAAAAGAAAAAAAAAAGTGCAGAAAATGGAGCCACCAAAAATGATATGACTTTTGGCAGATTTATTTTCATATCTGCAAAAAAATTTCCTTAGATCATTTTTAGTCAATGCTTTACAACCTTTTGAACCTTTCTTCCAATTTAGAACATTGTAAAAGTTAGTCTTTTTCCATAAAGTATATTGTGAAATACTCTTAACTGTTTATTTTAAATTACCAGAACACTTTTGATACTTGACCTAAAGTTTTTATGTATGAAAAGGTATGCATGTATGTATGAAATAAAGAACAGTGGAGTAAACAGGAAAGTAAGAGAAACATAAGCTCTTGTGCTTTTCATTGAGACAAACCACCAAGATTTAATTGTCTCATAGTAAAGGTCTCGTGATATCAAAACCAGGCTATTTATCTCCAACATATTCTATCCTTCTTCATCTGAGTTTGTGCGCTTCTTAAAATCTCATTTTCTTTCTCATTTTTCCTTTAAAAAGGTTATTTAAATTATAGAATCTTTCAAAATTTAACTTTACTGAAATCACTGGTAAATATCACCATGAACCTATTGCATTTACAGACTGTGAAGTTCTCAGAAAACTCTTTTCTATAGTCCACCAATTCGTTAGAAAGAATACATATTCAAGCCTTCTGGAGCAGATTTGGTATAAATTGATACCTTCACTCTACTAGTCCAACAAGATGTATCAGTTTATCCACTTCTCAGTCCCTTTATGCCTACTGATTTGTAAACTTATTCTGCATGCCTGAATGTATAGTCTCAGTTATTTTTAATATTTTATGATAGAATTCTCATATTCTGGTCAGATTCTGAAGTTTTTACAGATGTGCTCATATTATGCAACTCACCACTTTTCAGCCTTGACCATTGTTTGCCAGATAAATTGATCTTTTCTTTCTGCTACCTGTGATATTTCCTTATATTTGGGCATTCTTGGTCTATTTACTTTCAGTATCCTAATGAATTTTCCAGGACAGTGAATATGCAGCCTTCTGTCAGGCTTTCACTTCACCTTCTTCATGAAATTCAACAAAGGGAAGTACAAAGTCCTTCATCTAGAGAGGAATAACTCTATAGCACAGTACAGGCTGAGTGCAATAGCCACAAATTGAAACACAGGAAGCTCCATCTGAACACGAAGAAAAGTTTCTCTACTGTAAGGACAACACAGCACTGGAACAGATTGCCTGGGTTGGAGTCTCTTTCCTTGGAAATATTCAAAAGCCATCTGGACATAATCCTTGGAAACATGCTGTAGATAACCTTAGGCAGGTTAAATAAGAAGATCGCCAAAGGTCCCTTTCAACTTCAACCCTTCTTTGGTTCTTATAAGAGAAGGTTTCTGTCTTTCAGTGTTTAATAACTATGAGGCAAATTTTACATAGTTTAATAATGATATATGCAAATATCCCTACTAATATGTTTTCCAGCTTCTTCCAAGTGACTACAGCTAATGTAGATGGAATTTGATGTAGTTACATCACTGCAGTTTGAAAAGGCATCAATAGCTCTGCAATGTCAGCAAAGATCACCTTTGAATAAAAAACCACGGGTTTTTAGCATGTAGTATGGATCTCTGAATTTTCAATGTGGATCTCCTTTCCTAGTTCTGTTTTCTTGCTAAACACCTTTTTCATCATTAATCATGATGAGAAAATATGTAGAATATGCTAGGATTCTTCATGACAAATGAGGATTCATCCACTTAAAGAAGATACTAAAGAAGTTTTATCCATAAGTTCTAGTCCTACTTCAGTATATATCCCTACTGGAAAAAGTATCTCAAAAACATGTTGATGTCTTAATATTTTGCTGCTTAATTATTCATAACAAAAACTAATAAAGTGTATTATAAATACAGTATTGCTTTAATTTGTGTATTTTCATTGAATTGAGCAGTGGAGCTCTTTGTTAGCAGTGAAAGTGCATCTTACTGGAGTTTTATAGTCAGCTTTGTAAATCATCAGCAGGATTTAGTTCAGTGAAAAATATCTGGGAGAGAAAAATGTGTTATATCTTGTGGCAAATAAGTTCACTGAATTGTTATTGCCATACTCTCCAGCAATATATGCGGTATCAGCCTTCACAATGGCTGTGCAGCCATCAGACGTGGAAATGCAGCTGTCCTCTGACTGAGCAGCATGGGTGATGTGTTGTTGCTGACAGCTAAGTTGCAGTCTGTTCCCAGACTAGTCTCACTAAACACTTTAAATCCATTAATGAAAATGACAGATGCTTAAATCTAACTGGAAGAACTTTTAAAAGATTTTATTTAAAATATGTAACAGAATGGCACTGGCACTGTTGCACTGGCACTGTTGGAATCAAATTTACCTAAAGCATTAATCACCTGTACTAGTTTTCCATGCAGATTTTAACATTATTTAGCTTACCTGTCTTTAAGATTATTTAGCTTTATGAGCTCCTTAGAGTGGCAACTGTGCTTTATCTCTGATTTACAAGGGAGGAAGTTAGGTTACAGCAAAACATTCTGCCTAAGGTTGTACAAAAACTATACAGTGCCTAAGGAAGTTTAGTGCTAGATTAGTTTCATGTGTATGGGCCCCTTCTTCCTCATTAAATGATTCTTGTTTTCATAGAGGAAAATGGGGGAGTAGTTTACTGTGAAATGTAGCGAGAACACAAATTCTAACACCTGTGCATGACCAATGACAGTAAATATATATCCTAGTAGTTGCTTAGTGCAAGTTGGAACCCTTCAAAATAGAAAATACAGGATTTTCTTGGAAATACATTAAACATATAGGCCATATAAAATCTAAATTATTTGTGTATATAAATAATTCACAACAGTGTTGCCCATACCTGATAGGATATTGACTTGAACTGAAATGTCAAAGCACTGTAAGTCAGTAGATTTGACGCTAGAGTAGGTAATGGAAAGACTTTGCTGTTGCTTCACACCTTGTGCCATCACATAAGTCAGCCAGAGATGAAGTGTAGTCATTCAGTCTTGCATGTGAAGAAATAGAGATGTGATGTCCATGGTGGAAAACATTTAGGTATTTACAATTTGTTATTGCATACCACAGCAACTATGAGGTAGTAAGATTAAGATTAACCACTTGCCAGATAACATCATATCAAGCATCTTTACTGGTGTTATGCAGATTAATGCTTATCTCTGAGGACTCAGGGAACAATCCAGGAGACTTGCACCACAAGATGCTTCTCTCTTATATTTAGGATGATTCGGAGACAGAGCAATAGAGTGGTGACGACAGCAGAAGAGGAGGCTTTCTTTGGTTACAGGCTTGCCATAAGGTATCCTAGTGTAAAATTAGTGAGACAGGCTGGATGGAACTGGAATACTTTTATGTAATCTTATAAAAAGAATTTTATGCCATCTGACAGAACAAAACAGGGTAAGTTATTTTGAGAAGCCTTGTGATTTCTATTAAATCCAGCCATCTGATTTTTGTCAGGTTGCTATTAATGACCCCATCTATCACATTCCAGGATGATATACAGTTCATAATCATTTCACTTTATTTCAGCATGTAGGATGTGGTAGGGTTGAGTGTTGCTGGAGGGTACACTAGATGGCATTCTTGATAACTGTGCATTTCTATATAAACCTATTGATGCTCAAATATGATCTAGGGATTCCTGGAATAATTTCAACAAGTGTGTTAAGTTCCCCATCTGTGGCAGTTGCTTAAATGCTACACATATAGCTCTGGCTGCATATCACTTTCTTAGATATAGGCAAGTGAATGACTGGTGTTTTAGCTTTGACAGGTTGTTAACTAGTTGTCACTGAATTGCTAGGCTACCTGTTCAGAGGCAGTGGTCTGTTCAGTGTATATCAGGCTGCCTCTCCTGAATCCAGAGGAACTAAGCTCCTTTATAGGAGTGCTGGATCTGGTCCCCTGCCTTTAAACCTGTGAAGAAGCCTGGGGCAGAGAGTCCTGATGACCTTCTTCATGATACTGTAACATTCACCTTCTTTCTCCTTGTAGCAATTGGCACCGCTAAGTCACATTTAATGTGAGATAAAAACCAGCTTGGGGCAAAGCCTTCTCTGCTTATGTTTTAAACTGCAGAGCATTCTTTGGGGATCTGTAAAAATAAAAGCCAATAGGGCTGATGTCCATCATTTCCATGAATCTTATCTGTAACACATAAATGAACACTGTCAGTATTTAGGATTCTTGCAACAGATAAATTGTTTACATTTACATATTTGTTATCAATTCAGGAGACTTTGGAAGTAAGATTTGTTATAAATAAATATTTATGAATTCAATATAATATTTCTATGTGACACATATGTGGCTGTGGGAGGATTTTATGCTGTAGCAACAAAAAAGAATGAAGTGTGATCAAAATGTCTGTGTTACTTTGATTCAAAACCTCTGAGAAAGAATTAATCAGTAATTTAATAATTATTCCCTGCTATAAGTATATTTATAAATTATTCTGACAAAAAAAAAAAAAAAAAAAAAAGCTCAAAGAGCAGACTGAAACTAAGCATTCAGCCTATTTCTCTGGCTTTTGAGTTTTCAGATATGATTTCTTGGTTTCTTGGTCAGTGGCCTTTTTTTTTTTTTCAATAAACCACTATTAGGCGCAAAAAAAAATAGTCTGTGGAAGAAAAAATATTCTGTGTCTGCACTTTAGAGTCATCAGACTATGATCATGATCTGTGGGATATGCACTTTTGAATCACTGAACTGAAAAAAAATCTCAAAAAAAAATCTTATGTGTCTGTATGCTCCAACACAGGATATAGTGTTTTTAATCTACAACAGATGTTTTCTTCTGAACATCATTTTGTGGTCAGCACTTGCATAAAGTTTTTAAAATATGCTAGAACTACATAAATAAACAAACCAACACAGCTAGAACTGTAAGTACTAAGTATATTGAACATTAACTCAAACACTTAGATGAGCAGAATGGGAAAGGAATGCAGATGTAGCAGTAGCATTTGTTTTTCATTAAAGTAGTTGTTCAGTATGGTACAAAATTATTTGGAGTTAATATACTATATATGTTATTTTTTAATTTATGTTGCTTCTAAATTTACCTTAGGTGCTATTTGGTTATCCTTGTTAATTTTCCATTTGCCCTAACTTAAACCTGAGGTTAAAATGGGGTCAGTCACAGTCAGGCCTAACTGGTTCAGGCAGGTAGTTTAGTGAGAGCTAAAGATTAGAAACACTAATTGGGGAATAATGTCACCTGGAATCTTATTTGGTAACTGTGTCACATTTAGTCTTTTGACTACATGGGGCTGAACCTCTCCTTTAGTTTCATTTTGCCTGTAGATTTTAGGTTCTAGAGACACCTGATGGGAAAAGTAAAGGAAAACTTAAAGGAAACCTCAAGTTGAGTCATCTATTTCACCAGACAATGATTTATTCAGAAACTTTAAACTCTTTTTGAAACGTATGCAAACGTGCTCTAACAGATTCTAATGTGCAAGGCACTTGAAGTTACTCATCAAATGACGTGTATCAGTCAAAGGTTGAATGTAAGCAGTGCATAACACACCTCTGGGCATGGGGTGGTGAGTTCATCTGCCATGTTCTATGCTGCAAAGATCCAGCCCTGAGTGGCAGATTCGAATACAACAAATTAACCACTGCTTAGAGTTTGTGCTATGTTTATTATGTCCTACTTGTCTGTGGAGTTGGTCATCACTTTCATCTGTGGTATCATTTGTGCTTCCTGGTTGTATACATTCCCATGCCAACAAATACAGCTGAAAAGAGGCTCACGAATTGTTCCAGCACAAAACTTGTACATACATATTTGCATGACTCAACTTATATTTGTGTGATCAGCAAACAAAAATTTGCTGATACAAACGCCTTGGCAGATAAACAGAAGAGAAAATAAGTACCATCAAGCTGAATTCATTTGTTTTTCTTCTAAGCAAATGAGTATTTTTTCTTGGCCTTTCCTATCTTCAAAGTATTTATATAAAACTCTAATTTTTGTAGTGTCTGCTTCTAAAAAAAATAAACAAAGGAAAAATGAAATCTCTACAGGTAGAATTGCTATACCCAGCTGTTCTCTAAAAGATCACACAGGCATTAAGGTGATCTAAAGGTGAGTGTCAAGCTATTAACAAAGCCTTAATGAGGTGAGCTTTAACCGATTCCAGGTTTCATAATGAAATCTCACACAGTTCTATGCAATGAAAAGCTGCATGGAGTTAAACCACATGTAATTTTTTAAGGAGCAATTATAATGATTCTTTGTTCAAATGCAATTTTCTCTGTAAAATCATGTAAAAGGCATACTTCAATGCTAACAAGAAACCACTGCAAAATTCTTACAATGAATATAGAAAAAATGTGATGTATAAATACATGTGTAAATATATTCATATATGTATGTGTGTATGTATGTATGTACACATATGTGCATGTGAACATAAATACCTATGCATATATAAACCAATAGACACCTCTGGGTATATACATAAATATAACAAGATACAGGCACATGATTGGCATATTAATGTATTTTAATATTTTATAGTTTTAGAGGAGAAATCAATTCAGCTTTGCTTTGAAGATAGTGGGATTTTTTCTTTTTTAATTTTAACTATGGCTTGAAAGTCTCTAGAATTTTAACTAGATGTCCAAAGGAGGACAATTTCTAATTCCATGTTGTGACAAAAATGGCTGCTATATAATTATACTGTGTTTTCAGTATCTATTTCTCCCTAACATGAAATCTTTTCAGAACAGATAAGGCATCAAATAAATATTAGGCTTAGGCTCTCAGAGACAATAGTAGTTTTCACAGTTCGCCTGCTTATGTTTTACTTTGTACAGCTGTGCATGGGAATCTGGTCTGCAGGTTATTATACAATCTCAGCATTCCAGAGTTGAGTTCTCTGCAGAGATTGATTGAAAACATACTTCACCTTTGATGTGTTTTTTTTCCCCATTGCCTTCTTATTTAGTTCATTATGGTATTCCTGGAATGCTGAGTCTCTTTGACATTCATACACTCATGAGGACAGAAAAAGGTCTGGTTTGCATTTATTATTAGATGCAAATTATATCTAATATCCTGTACTTAAATAAATCTCAAAATACTGTCTTAAATGCCAAGAAATATAAATTGAAAGCAAATTTAGATCATACTGACATGACAAATACCATAGCACAAAGATTTAGGCATTGAATATTGACCTTAACTTTGCAGGCTGTGCCTGGATGAAGTCAAAAGCTTAATATTAGGCTTTTATTGTATTCATTAGCAATATTTCATATTGTGCTGGAGTTGCATGTCAAGCAAAAACACATTAAAATGTGTGTTATATCACGATGAGATGATGTAAATCTTTATTGGCTCTTTATCTCTTTTCACATTGAAGGCTGGTTAATCCCTTCCATTTTCTTTTATGGAGGGATAGACAGACCACACAACAGCCAGAGGGCTGGGACTAAATCATATCATCTCTCACCAAGAGGTAATAGAACCTTTGAGCATCTGAAGTTCTCAGATATGTGGTGTATCGCTAGCAGATCTGGATACCGGCCATACTCTATTATCCTTTTGACCCAAAGTGAATATTCTATGCCCAACAAAGGTGTATTAGATCTAATTTTATGTCTATCCCAGTTTTTCATAACTACACATTTTCTAAATTGTATTTGTGGAATCTACATAGAAAAATATCCAAAAGATAATTTAGATGGATTATTAAAGCAAATGGAAAGGCAAAGGTACTGAATCCCTATGTAATGTGTATCTTGACTTTCCCACAAGAAACATTATTGTTTTATATGATGATGGTTAAGGTCACAATCAAGTCATGACTAGCAAATTCTGAAAATCTAGGTTCCACTTAAAGCACATATCAGCCACAGCTACTTCTATTCACTTTGTTTATTCTTAAAGAAGACAATAGTCCAGCTTTGAGTTTCTTTCCAGCCCAAGAAAAAATTCTTTAAATTCCTTGTTGCTACCTCAGGCGAATGTGGTAACCAATGGGTTCAAAGTAACACAGAGAGCTGGAGGAGGAGAGATAAATTCCACATGCTTGTTGCAGCTTGTTATGTCACTTTGTAGAAAGGAATGCAGGATTCAGGGAGTATTAAATAGAAAGCACAGATGAAGTGTCACTCCACCAAGTCACACAGTACATGTCATTCTCAGAAGAGTCATGATAACCTTTCTATATTCTTTTTGGCCCAAAGAACTCAGTTACTTTCTGCATAGCCTACCAGCTCTGACTGTTGACCTAAGAAGAAAGAAATCTCTTGAGATTTCTTCTTGAAATATCTTGAGGCCTTGAGAAAGAAATTAGCTTTCCTCTTCTACTTCCTTCTACTTGATTTTTAAATAAATGTTTAGTTGCACTATGTCCTTCCCCGTGAATCCAGGAGCTGTCACTTCATGTTTTTAAGGTAACCAGTCTGGTCTATGTGCGTAAGACCTACTCTGATAATGCTTATCAGATAAGGACCCTAGGGTGAATTTGGTGAAGAAACATCTATCTGACATTTTAGCTGGTCTTCAGTACAAACTATACAATAAGATGTTTAACTGTATCAAAGCAGAAGCACTTTGCTGTTGTACAGAAGATAAGCTCCTTGGGAAGTTTAAGGTCACAGAAAGTAACGCCTGTGCCTTGAGGGTTAGGTGGAAGCTGCACAGGAGTTTTAGGAACAATGTTTTGGATCAAGTTTTGAAATATCATCCTTTCCTCAGATAAGGTGCCTAAATCCTTTTCTTTTGTTTGTTTTGGTTTGTGTTATAGCCTTAAATCCCAAGCCAGATAAAATCTTACCCCAAAGCAAGACTTGTGTGATCTTGTACTCAGTGAGATGAGCTTAAGTATGAAATTGGCCCTTCAGTCACATGTCAGTTCTCTGAACAGTCAGTTAGTTCTCAACATACCAATTTTGCAGCTATCTAATGAGGGAACAATGATCTGAAAATAGAACTTCTTCCTCTCTGAATATGTATGTTTCATAACTAAAACAAGGTCCAAAGCAAGCTCTATTGGTCAACCAGTAACATAAGGAGCATTATGGGAAACAGAGACTCTGAGTTAGGTCCTATTTCCAGCTGTAAGTTTTTTTTAATCCTCTCTTTAAATATGATATTTCTTAAGAGGGACTGATTTTCTTCTTGTGATTCCTTGGGCAGTCATTTAATCTTGCATCAAGCTTTACCCAGCAGAAGTGTAGGTCATCAACACTTACTGAACACATAGAGCGTTGTGTGGTTTAACTTTTTAATTACATGGTTACAAGGTTCACTGAAAGTCTCAAATGCAGGATGCTTTACATCAAGCTTTATTTTTTTATTGTGGAGGTTATATTTTCATAGTAATAATATTATCTTATATGCTCATCTCTGAAGAGCTCGCTTTCTCCAAAAGCAGGAAATGATTCTGATTACAAGGAAGAGTACATTTATGCAAATAGCACCTACAAAACCACTTCCTTTGAAGAAGCATCTTAAATTATAGGACAGAAGCTACTTTGGCATATTAGGTACTGATAAGAAAATAAGTTAGGCACCATTAGTACAGTAATACTTTTTTCTTTACAATCTATTTTCTATGAATAGAAAATCATACTTCATATTTTTTATGAAAGAAACTACCTCCTGGTAGATAAAGAGTATATTTCATAAATGAAGGAGCAGGTGACTAACAGTTGCATCTCCATAGGACCAAAGTGTTTTGGGTAGGAAGACACTTCTACCAATGGCAAGACAATTTGCTGATTTTCAACAACAATGAATCCTATCATGTGATTAAGACCTCTGGTTTCAGAGACGAAAGATTAAGAAGAGTATGAAATGCAGTTAACACTGATCTTTGCATATCCATATAAGTATCAAATAGAAAATGATGACCTAGTGTGGAGAAGATCTCTGGATGTATGCTTTCACCATTTACCAAGAGTAGCTGAGCTGGCTACCCTTTGTAGCTTCCCAGACAGGAGAAAGAGTCATAGAATAACAGAATCATTATGATTGGAAAAAACTTTAAGATCATCAAGTCCAACTGCAAACCCGTTACCAGCATGCCTACTATGTCCCTATGTGCCTCATCTACACATTTCTTGAACATTGCCAGGGATAGTTACTCCACCACTTCCCCAGGCAGCCCACCTAAACCTGTCCAGAACACTCTTGGGAGACACAAGACAGCAAGTATAGCTTCAATGGGTAATTCTTTAGGAAATGGAAGTCCTTAATGGCAGTTTTTTGTTTCACTGGCAGAATAAAGATTGAATATCCTGACCTCATTAGAAACATTTTTTTTTCAATCCTTAATGTAAGCTTCTGATACACTGTGGGCAATGAAGTGCAACCATATTGAAACTTAGCAGCGTATTCCAGCCAGTATGATAGCTAAGCATATACAAATTAGAATAAATTGTTAACAGTTACCTACAGATGTCCCTACTTTGCTATGAACAATGTCATCATTTCTGAGGCATCTTCAAAAGAGGCTCTTTTGCTTACAGCAACTTCAAGCAAATACTTTGCTTGGAATGAGTGTTTCTCATTATTTTTTCATATTAGAATGAGGAAATGGGCAAAATCTTTCTTCTTATGTAACTCTAGTATTTTGATAAGGTTATCTGAGTGTGCTATGTACTAAATTATATTTCTACCGCATTTGAATCTGATTTGCCTGTTCCTCACCCTGCGGAGATTATTTATTTAATGAGAGTATGTACTAAGGACAATAAAAAGTATCTAACTTTTAAAAATTCAAATATCCTTTCCTAGAAGGCTGTTCCAATCTACTATTTTGAGATTTTTTGAACCAGATTGTCACCAGAAGAATATCATTTAATAGCTCCTGATATATTTAGCTTTAATTTCTTCAATTCCACTTTGGACCCCTATAATTTATTTTGGTGCAGGGTTGTAAGCAGCTTGCAACAGTGATTTCACACACTTATGCTTTGAGCTACTCTTTCTGTTCTTGGTGCAATGTAAAATCCTAAGTGTATCATGTTTATGAGATAAGGTTTTACAAGACTACATCAGTAGCTTGTTAAACTTAAGCATTTAGCAACCTAAAATGACATATATGATTCAACTCCTACATAAAACTTCACACTAAATGTTACAAAGCTATGAAAGCCTTTGGTCTATTTTTAGTCATGGACAGAAGCTGTGCACATGTAACTGACCTTTAGCCTTTTACCTCTTGCAATACCTTATGACAGAACAGAAGGCAGGATCTTGGACCTCAGTGTATGTCCACTATCTGTCATGTAAAAAACAGGAAATTTGCTCCGCTTTTTTGATCCTATCAAATGCAAAAGCATTTGCTTGCCAGTTTGTTAGTAATCAAAAACTGGATGACTCACAATGTCTTATGTAATTGCTCTAAAGCTGCTAGTAAAATTAATATAATTAGTAGTAGTTTCTTCTTTAGAAAAAAATAATGGTTTCTCTGAGCTAATAGTGATCATCAAAAAGATTAATTGATCACTCTTCCCTCCCTGTCTCCTGCTTTCAGCATCCTATATAGTTTTTTACCAAGAAATATTAGATACAATTACAAAGTATAGTTTCATTTTCAACTTGTTAGCATCAGGGTTATTCTAATTCTGAGAGAATGTAGAGTTGCAGCACAAGAAAAGTAAAACAGGACATATTTTTCATATTCTGATAGTGGTCTACATCTGATTTTGTAGATTCGTAGGGTTCTGCATTTGAAAGGCTAGAAGAAATTTATCACACTACTATCCCATTTTTCTGTCTTAATTATTTCAGCTGCATGTGTCTGGAGACATCAAAGATTAATAATATATATTTATTAAGTAGGAGAAGGACTTGGTAGCCAATTTTTTAACCCACAAATGAAAGAGCTGCTTAAAAGAAGCAGATTATAAATTTCTTTCTCTGAAACTTTCAGCTAAAGTTATGTGAAGGGCTCCTAAGTAGACGAAGACTCAGCACTAAATTTATAGAATCATTTGATTGTCTTTATTTCCTTGGGGTTACTGCTGGTAAAAAATTACATTCCAGTTAAAGAAAGATGGGCAGTGCAGGGAAGAACTGTTTAACTGGAAAGCAGCCCCCAAGGAATAGAAATGTTCTGACATGCTGGTGACTATTCCATCTTATGCCTTTATTATTCTGTTAATCAATATTCAACCTGAGAGATGGTCCAGATCACTCAAGCCTTAAGTCTATTTTTATGTATATAAAGCTTAACTGACAAAAATCAGAGACCTTGTTGGCTTAGGTACCTAAGAGTCATTTGCATTGCAAAGGATCCTCAACAGAACTTGTTTGAAAATTGACATTATTTCTGACTTTTATTCAAGTTTAAATTTAAGCCACATTTTTCTTATTAGTACATAATTTTAAAAAAAAATCCATACTATATATTTTTTCAAGTTATTAAGCAAAGCAAAACTAGACTTGCATTTTTCTGAAAATATGTATAGGATTCCATGTATAAGGAAGATTTAATCATACTTTAATGATCAAAGAGGAAGAATTTTCAGACATAAAAAATTCCTCCATAATGTTTCTCCAAAGGGATTTATCCTGGGCATGAGACACACATATGTTTTCTCATATAATACTAAACATTTTTTTTTTTCTTTTTGATTTGGGCTCTTGGATGCCAACTGCTTTTGGAGACTGTGTAGTGGAGAAGGAACATAGAGCAAGAAATTCTAAGGGATATGCCCTCAATTACCTGCTCTTAGCACTAAATTCATTTTCTAAAAGTAAACAACATTATAAAAAAATGTAATAAAATACTTTTTATATCAGTACGTATTTGGCCAGCACTTAGAGCTCAGTATAAAGATGCTGACCTTATATACAGGTGGAAAGCATCTCTTTGAATGCAGTGCAGAGAGCACCGCTCCCTTGCTTTTAATGTTTGAACTTCTCTGCATCCTCCTAAGATCTCAGGGTATTACTAGGATGCAGGACAGACTCTCTGTTGGTTGCTAAGGAGTTTAGAAGCACGGAATATGTGACATAGGTGAGTGACTGCCTGCACAAGAGTTCTATTTGGATGTTTAAAATATATTTCTCCAATGTTACTTAGTGGGGCTAATGTTTCTCTCAGTGATGTGATGCCTCTTAAATCACAAGTACTAAAAATTGTAAATTTTAAACTGTTCCTAAAAAAGAAATTCTGACTTACACAAAAAAATCAACAAAAAAACAACTTTCTCTCTGCATAAACCCTAATTAAATGCAATGACTAAAGAGAATATGTACCAGATCAATAACTGACTTCTTTTATTTTGTGGTATTATGATATCCAATTCTGAGGTTAATAAATCATTTTTACAAAGACTCTAGATGTACATACTCAGCCTTGTTTGTCTTGCACAGAATTGCATAACAAATTAGAGCGCATTAAACCTCTTCATCTCCTTTAGAGCATTTCCATGCTCAAGATATTCACTGGATTGTAAAGAATGGATAAATAAAAAAAAATATTATTTAAGCAGTAAAGTAATTTTATTAAAAAAAAAAGAGCTGGGCATGAACACAGGCACCTTTACAACTCTTCTGCTCAAAGGACTATTGACATAGAGCAACGTAGTCATTATAGTCAATCACTCTGTTTCACATTGAGAAAAATCATAAGATTCTAATTTATATTCTGTAGTAAAAAATCCATGGTCAAGTTAACAATCTGAAAAGGCAAAAATACAGGAAGTCCTCGTTAATGCATTTATAAAATAGTATTAAATTTCATGAAATATTTACTCCTTAGATCTTCAAATTATATGACATTCTAAAGGAATTTAACTGGAATCAAGCATATAAATCCTGCCTCACATTTGCTAGTGTAGTCGTCATTTCTCCTCTGTGATTTTTTTTAAATTTTTATTTCTTCTGAGAGCTAAAATACATGAACTAGAAATTTTCAAATGTTCTTTGTTCCTGCACAATTCTCAACATAAAAAAATACTTAAAAGGTAGGCAGTAACAAATTATTAAATGAATTCCTTCAGATTCAGCTATTTTTAAAGATTATGAAAAATTAAAAAGTCATGTAAGGAGATACATAGCATACAACAGTGAAAACAGTTCTTAGATGATTTATTTATTTTTTTTGCATGGTACGTTCGATTAGCCTATATTTAATACAACAATTATATAAAATAGGTCAAATATTCTTCATGAATGCATTTAGTTCATATATGCCAAAGAGATAAGAAGAGAAATGTCACTAACCAAGATGCTATTTCACAAACTTTCAGGTTTCCCAGTAGCTGGAAAGGAACAATGGGAAATGTGATCAGGTGAAACAATGTGAAACAATTATAATTTGTCATTTCTTCAAAAGATTGCAAAGAAAAAGAGAATTGATAGCAATATATATTGAAAAAATGGGATAGATAACAAGGTTGAAGGTGACATTATGGCTTCAGGGCCTTTTGTGTGCTGTGGAAAGACTCTTAAAAGGTTATTGGTAGGAATCAGGGAGCTAATGTTCATCTTGTCTCTGCAGCTAATCTTTTTCTTCTGCATTCTGAGAAACGCCTCACAGGCAAAACATCACCTCTAACCTTGTTTTCTGTCCTGTGTATTTTATTAACCTTTCTTTTCTAAGTCTACAGTTTTCACTTGAGTGCAACCCCGATAGCTATTCTAGGTTGACTGATTATTATTTCTTTACAATGAGTAAGGTGTTGCCATTATATTATTTCAGCAAAAAGGCCATGTTTAGTTGCCATGGTAATTAAAGAGTAATAACTGCAATCTTTGCTTGTCTATCAGAGATGTCAATCCAACACCTGCTTCCCAGTACCAAACTTGGCTTTTTTCTTCCTCAGTTCTACAGATTGAGATTCAGACAATTTTATTCAGACTGAATGCAACTGAGATTGACTGAAGTTGGAAACAAGAGTTGGTATCTGGGTGGGAGATTGGGTACCTATGACACAAGTCAATGATGGTCAAATAGCAGACTTGAGAAATCACATGAGATTACTCTGTCACAGATGAGAAGACAGATATGAGGGAATGTCTGTGTTATTGTGATCTTCTACAGACACAAGCAGCATTTCCTGTCGTAATGTTGCTTCCTCAGCAAGATCCTTGAGTTTCAGGTCTTTTGACACTTCTGGGACTGATTTAGAACATAACTGGTGATATGAAATATCCGGCAAAAAGCAGGAACAAAGCACTAGTCCTGCAGAAAGCTGAGTTATTTCCTCTTTGAAGGAAATAGGGAAGTCAGATGACATGATTTTAATTAAAAAAAAAAAAAATAAAAAGGAGGGAGACAAGTGGACAAGTGCAGGTTTTTTTTTGTTGTTGTTGTTGTTTTACCTTCAGTGAGTTTCCTTATGGTTGTGTTATATATTTTGGATTTGGGAGGACTTTCAGGCTCCCTGAGTGGAAAATATACCTTAATATCTTCCAGATTTTGTATGATATCCGTGTATGATTCAGAGAAACACAGTGCTGTCTCTGTCTCTATAGTTTCCATTAAACCTTTCTGGACCAAAAATACAACTCAGTTAAGTTATTAGGCCATCTGACAGATGGTCAGTACTGGTGTTCTCTTTGACAGTCAGCTCTTCTTTGAATGCCAAAATGTGTTTAGTAAATGGAAAGAGTTTACCAAGTTTTTATTTTTTTTTTTCCCCCTGTACTGATCAGTGGCATCAAACTCCTAGATCTGGATATTCCAGTAACATTAAGAACAGCAACACTAAGGCTGAGACTGCATGTTACTGTCTTGGTCGTTTCCACTCATAGCTCAGTGTATAAGCAGGGCTATGAGAAGACTTATGAGAGTAAGCAACTTATTAGTTTTTGGTAACTTTTTTACCTCCTAAATTATCACATCAGCATGAAGGAAATTGATTTGTCATTTGGTTTCTGAGGGGGCAGGAGGAAAAAGGAAAAAAAAAAAAGAAAAAAAGAAGAAAAAAGAACAGGAAGCAGAGGAAAAAACTTATCAGTGACAAATAAAAACTTATTTTTTCTCCTGTAGTAACAGTATTGCTTTAATTATTTCCTAAGGTTGATCATCACAATCTTCTCTCTATATCTCATTCCCAGATCTCATATTTTACACAGTAGCATGATCCATACCAGGCCCTCTCCTCTTTGAGGGTCCTCTGCGGACTTTTAACACATTTCCCCCACATTTAATCCTGTAGATGAGCTGTCAGCAAATTGAAGCACATTTCAGCTGGAACAAGGATACAAAGATGCTGCCCCAAAGAATTTATTTAATTTTCGTTTTGACAATATTTTTTTCTGCTCACTGGCTACTACTTCCATCTTTGTTGTATCCTTTGCCTTCTGCCCCTCACTTTCTTCTGTTTTGTCTTATTTCATTTTTCTTATCTTTTGCTAACAAACCCTCACTTAGTGAACCTCACCTTGATCCCAGCTCTTTTTCTGGTCCTTGACCTAACATGGTGTTGGCCAGCCATCACTCTTTTATCATTCTCCTTACACTTTTCATGCCTGATATCTTTATTTTACTTTTTTTCTTTTTTTTTTCTTTTTTAAGGACCACTCACTGTTTACTTATGGTGATTCATAAGAAACTAGTACTATAGCCTTGATCTCTCTTAATCTTTGAGTGTTTCTGTCATAATGATCAGAAAAATTATGGACTATGTCTGTTAGCTGTAACCACAGTGAAAGATCTTGGAGTGCTCCCTAAGCAAATTGTCTTGCACTGCAAGAATGGAAAAATGAACACTGCCTCCATTAAAAGCTATGAACATCCTGAAAAGCAAGGTCACCAACAGCACTTGTCCCAGAAGACAAGAAAGTGCAGAAAAAGAATGTTCTTCTGAATTCCAATGAGCTGTTATATCAGATTCTGTTTCACTGTGACCAGGGATTCCCATTCAAGATAAACTAATAAAAGAGATTTTATTTAATAACAGGAAAGTTGTAACAGGGTCAGACATACAACAGGAGCGCTTGTCACAGTTTCTGAGTTGTCCGTCTAAACAAAAACAAATTAGCTCCTTAGCCTGCTCATTTATGGAGAGAAGGTGCCTCAGCATATTTAAAAGCTACTTTGTAGCTTTTGTGATTGCATCACAAAAAGATGCAATCGTATTTATAAAAAATAGCTTTAGTATCTGATGCCAGGCAAAGTTTAATTCTGAGCTTTTTTAATCAATCTTTTCATTGCAAGAACTAAAAGAAGTGAAAACATCCCTTTACTCAAAAGCAAACTAAAAGTTAAAAAAAAATGAACCATGCCTTTTTAAAGCATTCTGATGCTACAGTAAAATTAAGATATTTTCAACAACATGGAAAGTAGAGAAAAATTATTTCACTCCATGGAGAAAAAAATAGATAAAATGTGGACTTTTAGAAAACAAACAAACAAATAACAAACAAGCAAACACTATCTTTCCAATATTAAAAAAAAAAAATCCATAGCTTGAAGCATGAAACACAAGCATGAAACTGCTATAACAATATTTTTGGGGTTCCTGATAGCACCTCTTTCATGAAGAATTTTCCACTTGGTAACCTAACAAATTCTTGCCATAAATAAAAGATGAAGGCACCACTGTGGAGGAGGTTAGAGTGCCTGTAGTTATCATTCCATTATGCTGGTATGTGAAAGGAACTTTATTTGAGAATGTATTTTCAGTCAATAATTTTTATAATTTTCTAAAGTATATCAGAATCAATATGTTGAATTAAATTTTGCTAGCCTATCAGTTTTTAAATTGTGGGAAGTTATTGTTTTCTGTGGATATTTGGCTACACTGTAGATTTCTCTTCTGCAACTCTATAAGGAGCAATTACAAAAGTAGAAAACAAAATCCACAGCATTCTTCCTTGCAAACAGTATGTAGGATACAGTCTTTGTCTTTCTGATTATCACAACTTTGTGGAAGACAGTAATCGGGTCAGTACTTTCTCAAAATTGTTTTCCATTTAATATTGTACCACAGTATTCACCTTTCTCCTCCCCTTAGAGTAAGAAATAAAAAGCCAGTTGAAAGACCATATGGTTTAGAAGTTCTTCTTTGTTTAGTTAGCTGATACCACAGACAGGAAATCAATGTATAGGAATTTAAAAACCGCATTTCCATCTGTTTTACGTGGGTGATGCCATCAAAGAAACTGACAAATCTTAGCAATCCTCCAGCATATGTCAGATTTTGGTAGTGCTACAGGTCCAAGGTCCATTCTTTCAGTTGCCTCAAGCAACAGCAGGATCCAAAATTGGCGATGATCTCTGTGCAAGGCCTATGGTTAAACAATATGTTCAGGTGTGAACTGTGATATTTCTCTGATGTATAGTATATACCATCTTTGTCATAGACATTTTGGTGCAATTAATACCTACGGAATTAAATTTCTTTATACCAAAATGGAGAAGATTTTTAAATAATGCTGGCAAGATGAAAGCCTTGGTTCTATTGTGTACTGGGAGTTACTAGTTAATGGACAACCTAAAGGGCTGATTCTTAAATCATATATTAAATCTCATAGTTCCAGTGTACTTTGAAGCCATTCCTATTCTCTGTGTATGAAAGGTGTAAAAGTAAACCATAAATTGGATTTGAGTGTCATTCAAAAGGATAGATCATTTAAAACATTTAGAAATATAAATAGTATCGCATAGGCAATATTGTACCTATGTTGGTTTTCAAGACTTCATCTCAGATGAAAGAAATTCAAGCTGCTCAGTTTAGTTACTTCTCTCAGAATGCTAGAGAAATGGTCAATTTCAAATTTAGCCTCTGTAGAGGAATTAATCAAAAAAAGATAATTTTCATTCCTGTGTAAATAACCGGTTAAATTTTGCATTTTGATCCAACTGAAGATCTGCATATGCTTTCACTTGTGGATCTTAATTGGAATCGCTATTGCATCTTGTAGACAGCTAGACTATTGGTATCACTGGTAGCTTGCCATTATATTTGGCAGACAAAAGAAATCACAAAAACTGAAAAACAAACCCTTTTAAAAACTCAGTAAAGCCAGCATAACTTCTGAAAGCCTTGATCTACATTTCCATGTGCTCCCTGATATGCCTAGAGCAGCTCTAGAATGAGCTTCAATGTGGAGAGACAAAGCTTTCTGGCCTGCAGCTCCCCAGCTCCTCATTCTTGCCCTTTTTGAAGATTGGAGTGACACTGACTTTCTTCCAGCCTTCTGGCACCTCACCTGCTCTCTACGATCTCTCAAAGACGATGGAGAGCAGCTGAGCAACAGCTCTTGCCAGTTCCCTCAGCACTCTTGGGTGTATTCCATCCAGGGCCATTCTGTGCATCCAATTTGCCTAAATAATGCCTAATTCAATCCTATGCAACCAGTGGAAAGTCTTTCTCTCTCCTATTTATCTCTTTTTTATCTGGGCTCTGTAGTTTAAGGGGGCTAGCCATAGCAGTAAAGACAGAAGCAAAGAAGGTATTTAGTAACTCTGCCTTCTCTGCATCCTCCTTCACTAAGGCACCCTCCCCATTCAGCAGCGCAATAACATTTTCCCAAGTCTTCCTCTTGCTGCTGATGTATTTATAGAATCCCTTCCTGTTGTCCCTAACATCTCTCGCTAACTCTAATTCCAAACGGGCCTTGACCTTCCTCACTGCATCCTTGCATTCTTTTACAATATGCTTATATTCTTCCCATATGGCCTGTCCCTTCTTCCACATGATGTATATGCTATTTTTCTCATGAAGTTTTTGCAATAGCTCCTCGCCCATCCACACAGGTCTCCTGCCTTCCTTATTCAACTTCTTTGTTGTAGGAATGCCCCCATCTTGAGTTCGGATAAAGTAGTGTTTAAATATTGGCCTGCTCTCCTGGACCCCCTTTCCTTCTAGGATCCTGACACAGGAGATTCTTCCAAGGAACTACCTGAAGAGATCAACGTTAGCTCTCCTAAAATCCAGGATTGCAATCCTATTTCTTGCCCACCTTCCTCCACGCAGCATCGTGAATTCCAGCATCTCATGGTCACTGCAGTCAAGACTGACCCCAACCCTCACATTTCCCACTAGACGATCTCTTAGTATGAGGTCTAGCAGCATCTCTGATGTTTTTGCCTCATCAACCAGCTGCATCACAAACTTACCTGCAATGTTCTGCAGGAATCTCTTGGACTG
Organism: Nothura maculosa; assembly: GCA_032353885.1. Taxonomy (NCBI): domain Eukaryota; kingdom Metazoa; phylum Chordata; class Aves; order Tinamiformes; family Tinamidae; genus Nothura; species Nothura maculosa. The sequence goes on along the minus strand of JAUBOD010000819.1, from coordinate 7,603,786 downwards.
TGTGTTCCTAGGTGCTTCATTATCGCGGCAGATTTCAGGGTGGTTGAAGTCTCCCATAAGGATCAGGGCCTGTAATCTTCCGATTCAGGCTTGTTACAGCTGCCTGTAGAAGGGCTCGTCCACTTTCTCTTCCTAGTCAGGAAGCCTGTAGTAAACTCCCACAACAGCGTTACCCCTGTTGGCCTTTAATCTTAACACATTCAAGCTTCATCCTCCCCTGGGCTGAGCTCCATACATTCCAGTTGCTTTCTAGCACAAAAAGCAATGCTACCACCTCGCCTTTCTGGGCTACCCTTCCTGAAAAGTCTAAAGTCATCCATGGCCATGTTACAGTCATGAGAGCTGTCCCACAATGTGTTAATAATTGCAATGAGATCATGGCCCTGCAACTGCACCATCATCTCCAATTCCCCTTGTTTATTCCCCATGCTGCGTGTGTTTGCATTACAAACTGAAGAAGAAAGAGAGAGAGAAAAATAAAGAAGAAAAGGAGGAAATAGTTTTTATGGACAACTAAAATGATCATGAGTACTGAAAACCACTCTTATGCCTGCTTAGGTTTTTAATATCTGATTGTAGAAACAGAATGCCTAGTTTTATACTCACACTAAATGGCCTTTAGGGCTATAAAATATTTCAACTATTCTCTGGCATTTAATTACTTGCAAATGCTATTTATTAGCATGGGCAGTCCAGTGCCATACAGATTATCCTTTAATTATAGCACAAAACATAAAGCATCATAGATGTAGGATTGTATTTATTTTAGTGTTTGTAATCCATTATATGAAATAGTAATTATAAGAAGAAAGGATAAATCAACTCAAAACAGGTTTCTTCTGTTTCATTTGGAATATATAAAACAATATTTCTTATCTACTCCACTTGCAGAAGCACTACCATTATGATCTTTACTGTTTTATGTGCTTATATACAGTGAACTAGATAATATTAATATGCATAAAAATATGAATTTCAATACATTTCTCTGTAATACTCTTTGCCTTAAAAAAATTGTACTTGGATTCATTATAACTATATATAAGAGCTAAATACTGCTTCCCATTATTTTAGTTACTCACACGTAGGCTCTGACCAATATGTATAAATATCTAATGAAGAGGACATGAGCAGATAGAGCCAGAATTTGCTCAATACTCTACAGGAATGCATAAATATCTCAATCGTATCCAATGAACAAACACAAACTGAAATACAAGAAAATTATATTTAATCATTAAAAAAAAAAAAGTGAGGATGGTAAAGCAATGGGACAGATTGCCCAAAGAAGCTCTTTAATCTTCTCTTTGGAAATACTCAAAACCAGACTGGACGTGGTCCTGAGCAACCTGTTCTACTCAATCCTCCTTTGAGCAGAGCAGTTAGATTAGAGGATATGCAGATATGCCTTCCAACCTTAACTATTATGTGATTCTCTGATTCTGTGTGACCCACTGAATCAAAGCTTTGGTACGTATTAACCCTGAAATTTATCTCAGTGACCTACAATCACTTTGGGATTTGCTTTGAAGATGATTGCAGTGATTTTTAATGCATAAATTTACTACTGTTGGATATTTTATAGAAGTCTGATGGTATTGCTTTTTCAAATATTAGACTGGATTAACAATATTCTCATACTCAAGTGTGAAAGTATTGAATGCAATAAATTTTCAAAGAAGAATCTAAATGTAGTTGTCACACTGAGCTGTAAAGTTTCATAGCTGATTTAGCATTATATGAATTCACAAAGCATCTGATGTGGTTTTACCTGAGTATACAATTCTGTAGGAAAATTTTTACAGACTTGAAGGTTATAAAAATAAATAATTGAGAAAGCTAATGCCTTTGTGAATACATTAATAATTTCCTAGCGCTTCTTTTAGACATAGGCAAGAATCAGAAAAATATAGTTAATAAAGGAAAATGAGTAGAGTTTACAAACTAAGAAAAAAAAATAGGGAACACTATGCCTTATTGACTTTTCTACCTGAAATTGTCGTCTGCCAATTACCATTAGAAGAGGAACAGATGGACATTTAACAGACAAAAGGGAGAATAGAAAACATAATCTGATTATTTTTAATGTCAAAATCGTAAGGTCAGTTTCAGGTTTTTTGTTATCTGACTGATGACTTTCGGTTTTCTAAAGCTGGTGATCCTCCAAGTAGTGTCTATATTGCCACAGGCCCTCCCCATATTTCATTAAAGTGTTAGGATATTAATAGTACCCCAGTAATAGCACATCAGCCTCTAAGCTGGCTCCCTCACAAGACTGTGAAGCAGTCTCTGCCACTTGCACACCAGCTGGCTCTGGTTCTACTAGTCTCTGCCCATCTGCTTCTTGCTATGAGCTGACCACTCAAATGTTTGCTTATTTTTCATTCCTGGACCAGTGGACAAGGTGATCTATTAAGCAGGTTTGACATTCAGAAGACTGAATGGTACTCGAATCTTTGCACATGCAAGTAGAATTTAGTACATTACAAACGTGAATAGACATAATATATTCCTGATTAAAACAAATAGGATCTATTATGCAACCAAAATCCCATCTTAAGATTTTCTTCCTTTGAGACAGAACCACAAAAATTAACATTAATCTTCCAGAATTTGGACTCTGTGGGTTCCAGAATTATGAAATTAATGTAATTATATCCCAAACATATTTAGAATGAATCTCTCTAACTATGCAATTAGAAGTTGAACTAATCCAATTATGTGATGTAATAGCATAAAGTAATTATGCATAATGACAGTTATAACTTGTGATCATATCATAAAAATCCTTCTGAAACTTTTAGAAAGCAATTGAGCACAAAGTTTCATTCCTTTTCTTTTAATGAAAATTCTTAGCTCCTTCAGATGTCAAGCCTACAAGTAAACTATAAGTTATTTTACAATCCAAAAAGAAAAAAAAAGAAGGAAAAAATAATCAAAACAGAAACATAATTAGAAAGAGAAATAAAAAACGATAAAAGAAAAAGAAAGAGGAAAGGTGTTAGTCAAATCCATCGCTTAAAATATTTAGGGACAGGGGAGGTAAAAATAATTTTCACTGAAGTAATATCTACATGTATTTTTAAAGATTTTTTTAAAAGGCATATTACAATTTCTTGCTGGTCATCTGTCTTGGGAATTTTTATCACAGCACCTCAATATCTTTCCTAGTACTTATTAAGAGCGCCCCTGTACGCAATCTTATATAAAAAACTGGTGGCAATGTTTAAAAATTAATGTTTGCATAACAACAAAAAAAATAAGGTAAGTAGGTGTCTTGTCTTCGCTTCTCAACACAGATTTTTCTTCAGCTGCGAGCAAACAAGTTATCTCTGAAGATAACTACCATCTCATATTTTTCACTGAGACTTAATGATGCAACTATTCATTGAAAGATGTTCTGTCTTCACATGCTAAATAACGGAAGTGATATTGAGAGGATTATGCCATGGAAAATATTTTGAGGAAATGTCAAAGAGTTTTTATTCCAATATTATAAAACAGTCCACAGTAATTTCAAAGTCTGCTTTGGAGGAATCTGCATTGCTTACTTTTATATCCTTTTATATTCTTTTGAATTATACTCTACTTCCTTCAAATTAACTCACCATCTATTATCCCTTATTATTTGCAAGAAATACATTATGACTCCAAACCACAAAATCATAAACATGACTCTTCTTCACTAATATAGCTTAACCATTTAAAGTACTTTTCTAAACTCTGCTCTAAATTATCATTCAATATCATATTTGTAAATAGTAGGAAAATTGAATTCTAAAAATACTTCTAAGATGACTTTTGTCACTAGGTGTAGGATTGATTAATTAATTAAATTGTGAACATCTGCTTCACATTAATTGTATAGACATTCACTGTTATTATGGTAGATGAGTACATATAGTCAATTCTGCCTGAAGTAGATTTTTAAAAGAAGTCAGATGAATCTCAGTCTAGAAAGGTTGTTTCATCTCGGTAAAGAGATCCTATACTGTCTTGAGTTAGACAAAATGAGTAACTTACTTCACTATGTCCAGTGTCAATGGGGTTTCTTTTCCATTGAATAGTGATATGAAAACTGCTGTTAAATTTATCATATGGATTGTATTTATTATTGTGGGAAAGATGTTTTGAGTATGTGTCAGTTTTTGCTGCTCTAAATAGAATTTCTCAAGGCTGATTAATTTCCATTTATGTATGAACTTAGATGCTAGAAAGGACTTTCCACTTTTAAAGATGAATTGGCACAGTCACAGACACAAGTATTATTAGATATATTGTCTTTTGAGTGCTTTTCTGAGCATGACTTTCCATAACTTCATGCTAGTTAAATTTCTGTGTTGATGTAATATCAATAAGACAGGAAAAAGACTTTGCAGTCTTGAAGTTAGTGACTTGGAGCAGGAAAGCTTAGCTGTGAGTTTAAGCATATAATTCTTATAAAGATTTTACCATTTCTACCCTCATCTTCTTAACGTTACTTTAACATGAGATAGACTGTATCTTTGCCTTTCCTAAAAAATCTGGGTTTTTTTTCACTTTACTATTAAATTAAGTAATTTATTCTTTAGAAATACTTAAGCTATTTGTTGGAGCTTATTATATTGTGATAGAATACACTATTTGTGCTACTTGTTCACAGTTCTATCTACTATGAGCTAAAATAACTTTTATAAGTATTTGTAATGCTATGAAAGCATTTCTTTGATGACTTTGACGTATCCTGAAGTGCTAAAAATACCTTTTTTGTTGTTGTTATTGCTGTTGTTTATTGTTTTGCTTATTTATCTGTTTTTTAACTGGTCAAGTTTTGGACCTACATTCATAGATCACTTAACCTCACAGAGGATGCTTCTGTTGACAAAGTCCTCTGAGTAATATTGGAAAAAAAGACTATATTTTCTCTAAACTTCTTCCTTAATACTTCTTTCCTAAAAGAGCTCTCTTATTTTCCTGTCAGTCATATTACTTTTATTATACTCTAACATTCATTGTAAATGTACTTTGAAAAAGAAAGCTATCTCAAATAGAATATCATCCAATATTGAAAACAGCAGAATGTTTATTATGACCGTAACAGTAAATATATATAATTAAATACAGAGTTTTAGCAGTAAACACCAACATATGAAGCTAGCATACGAAGGATGAGTGCAACTTATGGAAAGATGAGGTAGAGAAATCTAAGAAGGTGAAGCTTTTCCTCTCTTATTTTTTGAAATTTTATAGATCATCATTAATTAAAATAAAGTAAGAATACAAGAATACAATCAAAACCTCAGATAAAAGTATTTACCTGTGATACAAGTTATCCAGACTTACATTCTTGTCTGGTCATATTCCCTTTTCCCAGGCAATTATCTAGGATTGTTCTTCAGTGATCTATTTTTGACTTAAAAGTGATTTTGTTTGATCTTGAATTAGAGAAGTCTTGTTGACAGTTCCTGTAGGAGTGATTTGTATACTAAAAGGTTTTATTTTGATTATTACGAATATTTCTACTGAAAAATAATTAGATTTAAGAAAAAAAAATCTAAGACAGATTTATTTAGTGTTAAAGGAGTTGGAAGAAAATAAATGCATAAAAAGATTAGAATTGTCCACTATGAAAAGACATAAAAATAAAATGCAGAAGGATATAGGGAATGAAGAGGATCTAGACTGAATATTCTTAATGGGGAAAGATGACAGGATACCCGTAGGGGATAGGCTAATAAAAGGCTATAATGGAGTGAAAAGTAGAAGGGATAGTGGAAATGGATTGCTCATTATCTCTTAGGAGGTAGTTACTTAACAATGCAGGTACAGTCTCCTAGACAGTAGCTATAGAAAGGAGAAAGTAATTCAGAATGACACATGCCAAAGAAAACTGAAAACAGAGTATGCAAAATTCTGCTGGTGAACGAAAAAGCAGTAAGAATACTGTCATCTCTCAGAAGCCAGAAACTTCATCTCTTCTATGTTTCTTAATTCACTGGCTCATAAAAAGCAAACACACAAACAAAAAAACCCAATATGTGATAACTGACATCGACTGGCATTTCTTTTCTTAATGAATACATCTGACAAATTAGTGAAGTACATTTGATGTATATAGAGAGTGCACTAGCACTGACAGCTTGAATTAAATAATCATTTGTCATATGTGATGTAGGTGCTTAAGATTATTACTCACAAGACTTTCCTCACTATCTGCAGCCTTGATACCTTGATAAAAGATATAGCACATTCTACTGGGCAATTTCCAATGAAATCCTAAGAAATTATCAAATATTAAGTGTTGAATTCAAAGCAAATATTTAATAAGCTACTTTTTTAATCTTTCATATTCCTAGTGTTAAATGAAATCAGGTAGGAAGATTTGACTTTACAGACATTTAAGGAAATATGCCAAGACTTAGAATCTCAACAATTCCAAGGTCTGGTTTGGCTCTTTTACATTGAAATGTTATATATTGAAAGAGTAACTCTATATTTTTATGATGGTCTTTTGGCATCAAATTGCCCTTTCAAGGAGTCAAACTCTGCATAGAGGGGAAGAAAATGGTCTTGCAGAAATATTCCATCCTACCATCTAAATTTATACATAAATGGAAATTAGTTGGCCATGAGAAATTCCACCTACATCAGCAAAAACTGATGAAGTCCTGGGAAGGTCAGTAACCATCTTAGAAGATCAAGACCTGATTAAGAGTTCACTTTTCTTGGAAATCCTCAGTTTAAGCTCATGCTGAAATTGTGATTGAAATATTTCTATCAGTCAAAGTCATAAACAATCACAAATTCATTCTCATATCTAGAAGTTGCTCAGAGGTATTTAAAATATTCAAGTCAATATTTTTACTGTAAGACCAAGAATAGATTTTTAACTCGGGTCTAAAGGCCATTAATGTAAAAATAGTCTCTGAAAGACACTTTCTAACATGCTATTTTAGTGGTACATGAGGACAAATGGATGAATTCTCACAAAAGTATATTTAGCTGTACTGAATGGTCAGTACTGAAGAACAAATTAAGAATAAACATTTAGTAACCTTTGATAGTTGCATGGGTGGATGTGTAGAAGTCTTTGGCCAGATTCCTTAAAAGACTTAAGACTCTTCACTGCTGATATCTGTTTATAGGCAGGCTCTTTATAGCCAAGGTATTTCCAAGAAATCAGACTAGGAAACGCAAGCCTCTTTCAAGAAAAAGACTAGGAAACACAGGCCTCTTTCAAGAAAAAGAATCTGTGCTGGTACTTTTGAATGAAGAGATTTATATAATATATCAGATCTTATTTGAATTATTATAATGTAATACGATGAGGAAAGTTTGTTCAAAATATGAATATAATGACCATACATAGTGGACTATAATGAATATGCTATGTTTATCTATTTGACTAACTACTTTTGTTGGAAGAAATTCATTTTGTTAAGGTAGTCATCTAACTTATGCTTGGTCATTCAGAATTACTAGTTTTCGGGAAAGACACTCCTACCCTTGAAATATGACTCTACCTGTTACAACCACAGTTCATGAATGGGAAATCATGATTCAATGCAATCTTCCATCTCCCAGTTCTTATTCACAGCTTGAAAAAGTGAGTTTAATATATTTGCTAGAGATCATTAGACAATTAGAAATGGCACTCAGCATATTTTCTTCCAAATATCTGAGAGATTTGATGTGTTACTTTGTCATTTTTTTCAGTTGTCTGTTTCAGGAGAAGGATCATGAGAGAGAAAGAAAAATGGAGGAGTGGGACTTTCTATAGAGGCAGATCTTAGCAGTGGAGAAAACAGGTATTTTAGGATGTCATAGATTTTACCTTGTAAGTTACGTCTTAAAGTAATTCATGCTCTAAAAACGCCTACTTCATTCCACTGAGTATAAAAAGATATTTAAAAGTCTATCTCAGAGAGATAGAAATCTTCAAAATATATCTCTGTACACTTTAGTTCAATCAGTACTACCCCTTATGACCAGAAGACTGGATTTCTAGTGTTATCTGAAACAGTCAACCATAACTTCACAGAGTCTAAATTTGAGGCAGGAATCTTTTTTCTATTTTTTTGTAGAAAATCCTAAATTGCAATCCCCGATACAAATTCCCAACTTTAAGATAAAAAATTATCATTGATCAAACATTTAAATAAAGCCAAGGCCCTTCAGGAGTGCTCACATAACTGTTTAAGATTTTAATGTGAATCTGTGTGAAGTATTTGATCTAGATAACAACTGTGGAGATCATTATGTGGATCTTTATTTGAAATATTTTACACTCACTTGCAGACTAACCAAACTGAAGGTTAAGCTATCAAGTAACACACTTTCTGAAACTAACATGAATTTTGGATAATTTGGGCTACTGGAAAACAACTGATGCTAACAAAATGTATCTAAAATGTACAAAGACAGAAGAATTCCCCACTGTCTGCTTTCCATTAACCTTAGGTGAGGGCATGATTTTTTTTTTAAAGTTAAATCTATTTATTCTATTTTTTTTTCACAGGATGATGCATATTTCCAGTGCAATCACTGGATAATATTCTTAGCAGCTCATGAATAGAGACATATGTCTAACTGGGTCCTAAGTCACCAAGATGACAGTCACTGAGGATAAAAAATATTAGTCTTTGATAGATAGAAATTTCTGGCTGAAATAAGCAAAATTATTGTGTAAGATCTTGTTGTAATGGGTTATGGAAAGTAAGACTCATCTGTTCTAGTTAGTCCTGAGTTTTGCTGAAAGAAACTACTCAGATAAATTGGACTCAGGTAAATCTACAGTTGCATTCACATATTACATTATAAATGTATCACTGCAGTTAGAAAAAAAATCTATTTACTCCTTTTAATATGTGTTGTGCTGCTGGGAATGTTTACATAGTGATAATTTAACATTTTCTAAAAGGTGAGCAACTTTGATTACCCAGTGCTTATTATCAAAACAGGAAAATAATCAAATGAACTCCATGCTTTTTCATTCAGTTCATAATTTAATTTGTTGTTTGAAAAGGGTAGGAGAACATGAACAAAAGGAAATAAATATATTCTGTCTACAGTCAGTAATCTACTGTATTTCGAAAGGAGGCAAGTCCCACTTTGGAGGACTGTTACGATTTTACAGCAATTCTTGAGTCTTTAAACGTTTTAAAAATAAAAATTAATTTCTCTATGATATAAGAATTATATTCAGTTTCCTGTGGTCAAGAAATAAATGAGAACATTAATGCTTACATTCAAGACATCATATTGTAAATATGTTCTTTGTATTGTTTTGTTAAATTTGGATTAACAAAAGAGTGTAAAAAATATTCACAATCATTGTGTTCAGCACAATATATCAATAAGTATTGATCAAAGAACAAAAGAAGAATATATATATATATATATATTCTGAAGTTTTTTTTCTGTACTGAAGACTTATTTTCTTCCATCACATCCAGTGTATATGGATCTGAGAAGTGTCACGGTAGTGTGGTAAACATTTATTTCAGATGTAATTTTTTGTCATGACAAACTCTGGCAAATGGTAGTCATTTACAAAAAAACTCTCAATGATTAATTTAAATGATCATATTTGTACTTAGAATACAACTAGTTATAGAAAACAAAATACAAAAAAAAAATTAACAAAACAAAAACAAAACAAAAAACCCACTAACTGCTGTGAGCAATTTATGAGTGTATGCTTTCAGGATAGAACCACATTTTGTCACTGACAGAAATTATTCATTGGCATGAATAAAATAGCAACTATTATACTGATAGCATCTCTATTTCTAATTAAGCTCTAATTATCCGTAGAGCTTTTGACTTTTCCTAATAATTTCAAAGTTTTTTTTTTCTAGTATTCCTAGTATTCTTCTATTTATGATAAGAATCTCTGACTAAGGTTGACTGTAGTTAAGTAAAATTTTACTTTCTATGAATAACTGTATTCTTGAAAAGTGTATGCCTCTTGAAACTGAAATTATTTAAAATTAAGGACTACTGAGGATTACTGTAATCTATCCTATAGGCTTTATGAGCCTTTTTGTCTCCTGAACAGAAAAAAAAAAAGTTAGAGAGAATAAAACATAATAAAATTCATTACAACAAATTATTTCAAAATTTGAGACATCACTCTACTGTGATACCAGTTAGAGTTACTTGTGTTGTATTGCTTTCAAAACATCTTACATTATGTGCTTTATCTGAATGTTAATGTAATAAAGGCTTTCATCTTAAGCATTTTTTCAGATATATGCTCTTTCACTGTCTTCGCTACAAGCTGAAGAATACATGTAAAATATATACGGCATGAAATCTTATTCAGTTCTCCGTAGAAAGCTCTTTTGATCTCATATACTCTCTGCTCACTCCATCTCTCCAAAGAGCAGTTCTAATATGATCATTTGTTTAGACCTTATAAAATGTCAATTTAACTAAAAAAAGAAATTTTACAAGATATTGTATGGGACAAAACACTTATTATCTGCATTTGGAAAAAGCATAACTGAATAATATAGCTGACTGAATAAGGCTGGTCCTACATCTAATACACCAAATGTGACATTTTCAATCTTCTCTCCTAAAATAATCATGAAGTAATTACAATATAATAATTGTCCATGTGCAAGCTCTTACCATGTGCAATATGACAGATATTTTCCAAACAGATATAAATGAATATGTATTATCTCACATATGACGGTTATGAGGTTCATCATTGTGCTTAAAGATGTACTTTCGTTGTACGACCCTATAATATGCAACAACTTCTAAGTTCTACTCTTACCTAATCTTTATTATTTTGTTTTTCAAATATACCTGTTCCATTGAAACTGGAATTTGTGCTTTATAGATGAGTACACAGGGGAATTTGCCATGAGATGATGATATGAAAGGTAAAACATGATGGACAAATGAGTTGCAGATATTTAGTATGAAAAAGATTCTTGAGGATGAGAGGAGTGGAGAATGCAAAGTTTTGAACAGCTTAGAACCTATCCTCTATATCAGCTAGTGGAGGAGATTCATGCCCAGACCTAACCTTGGACTCACACTAGTATATTCTTATAATTCACTTGAGTATAGTATTATATTTCAGAGGAGGAGGTGACAAACCAATCTCAATAGTAAAAACATATGATAAAATGAAAACTTTCTTCAATTCCTTTTTTTTTTTTTCCCCGAATAGAAATTTTCTCCTGCTGTTATAATGATATGTTGAAAATTACAATGTGGAAAGTTTTTGATATTAATTAAAAGATGTGATTTCCCATAGCCTTCTGAATTATGGAATGGGAATTTTGTTTTATCACAATTTCCCAAGAGATAACTTTATCCTTAGCTCTACAGAATGACAAGAGCCTAGCTTGTGTTTTTATAACACACTTATCTTGATTAAAGCTAGATAAAAGCAGACATTTTTAATTGATTCATTAGTTTTTAATGTAAACTAATACAACTGTCTTCACAGAAGACAGGCTAAAAGAAAACAGTCAACTGGAACAGGTCCTTTGAGTAAGGCCCCACATTAGCAGAGGAGAAGCATCCTTTAACAGTTCAGTTTAGAATTCATTGTCTCATATTGATTTCAAAAGTTTTTAAGGGTTTTCTTATCAGGCATTAACTTTGATGGGCACACTTGCAAGCAAAGGAGCTTATCATTCTCCAGAAGAAAAGTAAGTTCTATTCTCACTAAACTGTATGGCAAAATGTCCAATTAATTTAGTGCTACTAGAAGCAGGGTCCAGATTTTAATCCAATCCTATTGAACAACATGGAGTAGGGCTATGAAATATTTGTTCTTGAGCTTCTGTTAATAGAGAATTAATCCATCACATCAATGATGAAATAAATGTGAATGTTAGACGTACATACATTCTTTTTTATGTATTTTATATTAAATTGAAAAGTATATTTAAAGTTTATATTTCTTATATGAATCTGATCCAGCAAAACACTTCAGCAGTTGCTTAACTTTAAATGGTTGGTTGTTGTCTTTCAAAGTCAAATGAAGTTCATACATCTTAAAAGTTAAGTATAATCTGATATACCTATGTGAAATTACATGTAGACAGGACATTAGCTTTCAGAGCTATACATGTCATATTTTACTAAGAAAGCAAAATAAAAATGAGAGAATTAAGTAACATCTTCTAGACTGAAATTAAAAGTAGGTTTTTTTCTCCAATTTTGCTTCATTTTGGACTTCTCTGTTTTAATCTTTTGCCTGAAAATGTTGCACTATCCATGTGAGGAAGTATGAGTATATCCAGGGAACAAATTCTCACATCTGGAAATTCTTTCTGTATTAGGAGGGCCATCTTCAGGATTCCTGGCTAAAATCTTGTTTAGAATTTCTGCAGGGAGAGCACATGCTATAGAGTCTGTCACTGCTTCCATGGTTGAAGTTGCTCAAGAGTCTGCAAACAAACAGTAGAGACTGACCTGGACAGACCGGACCACTGGGTGGTGAGAAACCTCATGAAATTCAACAAGGGCAAGTGCAGGGTCCTGCACTTGGGGAGGAATAACCCTGGACACCAGTA
>JAUBOD010000819.1:7560474-7576908 GCA_032353885.1 Nothura maculosa | reverse complement strand
ACGAATTTATTATTTATTTATTATCTAAAAATAAGATGCACTTCAAGTGGTGGAAAGAAGTTTTATCATAATGACAATCTTGTACATTTACACTGCGCAGCTGTTACATTTAGAGTAAGCAGGGATCAAACAGTTGCAGTTCCACAGGGAGCAGGTGAGAACGACTTGTTCTATTGCTGCAAAGATGAGTTATATGTGAGATGTTGGGAGAGTCCAACATCAACACAAACCACCCTGTCGAATCTTCAACCGTGTAAGATTTCATGAATGAACAAGTTGGACAAATATCCATATGTAGTACTACAAATATGGCTCATCACTTTAAATCAGACCTTTTCTTTCCAGAATTTCAAATATATCTCCTTCCAAATTTCCAAAAACCAAAACAAAATACAGTGTCTTGTATAGCATTATTACAATGGTGTTCTTTAGCTCCAGAATAACAGGAGACTAAGCTTTGTGTATTTATTACCTGCACTTCCCCTTACTTGTTTTTATTTGCTTACTATTAGGCATGGAAGTCCACAGATATATCTGAGGTGTCAGGGTTTTCTTTTTTTGTAATGCTTATGCTGGCTTTTTTTCTGATATCTACTCATTCCAGGGCAACAGAAAAGTTGGTCCCTAACTGTTACATTCATTCCCATGTTTCCTTGGATGTTTTGTGGGCAACATTTAATAGCAGAGAAGATGACACTGCTACTGACATAGAAGCCTTTTTGATCCTGTCAATAGTTGTTTATTAGCTCAAGTATGACAGAATTAAATGAACATGAGCAAGGAAAAGAGCGGTCTGAAAGATGTCTTGCACATATTTAAGTATCATATTTGAAAACTCATGGTGAGGAATGAATTTCTTATTTCTGTCCCTTCTTTTTAATTCCCTTTTCCTCACGTCTCTGGAGGTCAGTTCTTCTGTTGCTTATACGGCTCTGTGGCTGTCTGGAAACATAGAAGTTATTTTCCACTCTCTATTACAGCATAATTTTGTAATCAATATTTCAGAGTCATGACAGCTGAACAGTGGAGTTCTAAACCTTAAGCACCAAATGTGAGAGGCCAGTAGGGCAATAATCTATATAACCTTTTGAAAGAGGCAGAAAAAATTAATGAGTCAGTCCACAAACACCATTCACCATGTTTCAGTTCAGTCTCTTAACTATCAGAACTTGATATTATTCATTTTTCCATGCCTGAACATTTTTAGTGAAGTGCACTTGCTTTTGAAAGATTTCACCCTCTAGCATTGCCTGTTCTTTTGTAAAAAATATTTGTTTTTCTCTCTCTCTCTTTTTTTTTTTTTTTTTTTTTTTTTGTTTTGCACCTTTTAATTTATTAAATTCCTTTGTTGCATTTAAATGTAATTTGGCATTACACTAGTTTAGTACGAAGACTGGGGAAATCATGATACAACAGGTTTCCAGGGACTGGCAAACATGCACGGAACTTCTCAACAGATATCTGACATTTGCTATATATGAAGAAATTGCTAAAAGAACATTAAAGGAAGAATCTTTTTACTTTTATTAGCTTCCAAAACAGATGTTCACATATACATATACAGAAAGTAGAACAGAGACAACCACAGATTTGCTCCGTATTGTCTTTTGAAGTTGACATGTAATAAAAATGTCATCTAACAAAAGATTCAGCCATTCTGGTTTAGGCATCTAACACAGTAACTAAGTTGCAAAGTGACTAAGACAGTTACTATAAGCTTTTCTAATACTCAATGTGAAGAAATACCAGTTCCAGACAGCAATTTATCTCTTTCTAAGATAGGTGTCTAGAACAGATCAGATAAACTGCCCTCTAGAGATGTCTATGTCTCTTTACTGCCTGCTAGAGAATAAGAGCAATTTGGACTTGGGTATCCCCCTTTTAGAAATCTGAAATGGCGTGTGATGAATTCCAGTCTGATATATTCAAATAATTGATACAAAATCATTATTAAAAATTATTAATCCACTCCAGTTTAAATATAAATATTTTATATTCCAAAACACAAGCAGTGAATGAAAAGTCAAGAATATAAAAAATTGTTAGTGCCTAATAACTGGGCTAATCCAGATAATATATTCTATTTTACTTGATAATATCATCAGCTTTTCACATGTTAATTCCTAATTCATTTTTTAAAGGAAAATAAAAATTTACAAAATAGATGAGGTTTCCATTTGTGAATATAAATACCTATTAAAAAGTAAAATATGACATCATCTATTAATGCTTATAATAAATGCTATTAGGTATAAGTAGTATGCCTAATTAAAGGGTAATAGACATTATTTCAAAGATATCTAAGAGGCATAGGAATCAAGTCATGAATTTTGATTGATTTTGTACAAGTGTACAAGTGCTTCAGGCTGTCTTGAAAATTTCTTAGTCTATAACTAGTCACATGAATGTCTATCTTCAAACCACAAAATAAAACTAACTCAAGGAAAACAGTCCTATTGAGTCTAAATGTTGACTTCAAGGCTGCCACTGATAAGAGAGGTAATCACAGGATCAAGATCAAATGATATTGCTTTATAAAATTGTTCTCTGATGAAATCATATTTTCTTTCAGGAATTTGTAAAAATGACTTTTACTATAAGACAACAAACAAGAGACTTTTGACAAAAGCTTAATTATTCTTTCATCTTTAAAACCAGAACGAACACAGATTATAAGACAGTTTTACTTATAATAGAAAGAAAGTGTAGGAGAAGGGATGAAAAATCAAGGATGCACTTCACTTGCAGGACAGAAGGCCATGCTGGCAACTTTCCAGGAGCTTTGAAAAAATGCATGGTGTTTTTATTACTAATTTTAGAAAAAATCTTCTAGGCATAGACTTACAAAACTAGAAGATAAGTTTTCGGAGCTGTGGAAGAAAGATCATCAGTGGGAAGAAAATATAGTAGCTCCTTAAACACTATTTCTTTGTGTGTGTTTTTACCTCTGAGATGCTAACAATTTTTTATAGAACTCAGCTCACAGCTTGATAAGTAATCATTACATTTTATTTCATAAAGAAAATAAACAAGCTATTATTCAGTGGAATGAGTGACAAAACTCATAGAAAAGAAGGGTTTCCTAATAAGTTTGTATTATATTTGTTCTGAAATGTATCAATTAAAGTGGTTTTTCTTTTCTCTTTTTTTTATTGTGGGAATGTGTATGAAATTAGGGAGAGCAATGTAATCACACAAGCAATAGAAAGTAGCAGTGTGGCAGCCCGAGGTTTTCTCTATACCTATCTTTCACCAATTTATTTAGTACAATAAACCTCTTTCTAATGCATTTCTGTTCTCCTCTCCTTTCTTGCATTTCTAGTTTTTCACCTTTTTGTTAGTCACCTACCTAAGATATAGTCAAATTTTCAACACATGTTTGTAGAATGCCTAAAAGAATGGCATCCTGGATAGCTACTGGGACGTCCAGATGTACTATACAAACAACTATAAATTTAAGCAGAAGTAAGAAAAGAAAGAATCTGGATAAAGGACCTCTGTGGATGTGGAGGAGCGAGGAAAAGAAAAAAAAAAAAAAAGAAGTAGAAAGATCAGAAATCTGTCTCATTTTGTGAGTAAACTTCCACGGAGAGCAAAGGGGAATAAAAAAAAAGTAGTGTCAACATACACTGGAAAGTGATAAGCAAGACAAAGGTGGTTCCTCTGTTTTGTCTCTATATATCAAAACAGCTATGCTGAGGGAAAATGCTCTTTTTTGTTTGGAGGAGCTAACGATAAGACTGTTCAGTCTTTTTATCACGTTGCCAATGAGAACTTTCTTCACACCTGCCATATAGAGATGATGCAACCTGCATTTGCCATAGAGAATCAAAACATCTTATTAGTCAGTCATGAGGGAATATTTTCCAGTCAATTTTTTAAAAACCTACTTATCATTTAGAAGTTCTTCAGTTATCTATTTCATTTTCACCATTTCCAGTTGTTTCAGCTATATCCCTAGGGATTAGTCAAAAATTTTCCCTGCCTAATAGCTAGTATTAGGCTTCTAAAACAGTGCTTTCTGTTGCATTTGAGATGTCTAATACTGTAAAAAAATATATTAAATTTAGTGGAAAGGCTCATCATGATGTTCAAAGTACTAGAAAAACAGTCATTATGTGGAATGTAGAAACGCACACGTGGATTATTTCGGCAACAAGATAGAATGAGAGGGTATTATCTCAAATAGGAAGTCCATTACGGCTAAATCATAAAGCTTGTCTACTAATTAAATCAAGTCTCTTTTGGAGGCCATTTGTTAGAGCCCATGAACCAGCCTAGACCTTTCTGAATCTCTCTTAATGGTTGATGAGTAAAATGAATGAGAAATGTAAGTGATAAAGAAAGGTAAGACAAGTGAATTTAGCTGATTGCATTAAGCCAGAAGCACTGTCTATTGTTTTTTCCATTTTTCATTTCCCCAGCCTTGAAGGGATGTTGTTCAGCACTGATCTTTGTTTCCTTCTTTTTATGGTTTCAGTTCTCTTTGCTATTTTTGCCTTTTTCTTCAATAATATGTAAAGATCTGTTGTGCTTCTAGTTTGCAAGATGTTATATTTCTATAGCATTTTTGAGCTACTTTTCTTTCTCCTGTAGGATAATTTTGCTTCTAGGGATCAAAGGGGAGAAACTCTGGTAGCAGAAGTATGCAAATGTTACGTTTTTCTAGCAATTTAAATATGGCTAAGAAAGGATGAAAAACTCCTCATATTCACTATGCACAAATAATACATCCTGGGGGTATTTGCATTGCATTTTTAGAGCAGTCAAGCATCAATAATTGAAGGGAAATATTCTTCTGTCAAGCTTGGAGATTCAGGAGAACATGTAACTCTCCATAGGACTTCTATATGGATACTGCACAGTGCAACATTTATGAATACAGATTGATATATGCAGATGGCTGGAAGAAAGATCCACTGGGCATATCAGAGAAGAAAAGTTTTCTCTAAAAACTCCCCAGAATATCAAGGAAATGTTAGAGAGAGGCATAGCCTTGCATACTGATCATGAAAAGTGCTTGGCCATAACAGAAACTGTAACTTCATTCCATAATTTCTCAAGACACAAATGGACTGTTACAATTCCTTTCACATAGGCATATTGCTACATAGCTAAAGAAATTGAGTAAGCTGATTTATCACACTTACAGACAGGTTTCTGTTCTTCACAGTCTGCACGTCTCTTGTTCTCTGATATTCATTTGATGTATCTACTCAGTCGCAGCTTGGTAGTAGACAATTCCCATAACCAGTTGTCTAGTTGATATAAAATATAACAATTTTCTAGGATGCTTATCGTCCTATATTTAACACAGCTTAATATTTTGAATGATAATGAACACTTTTGTCCTTTAAGTAGACACTGGAGTTGGCTTTCATTTGGAAGGACTCTAAGACTATCCCACCTAGCAAGTCTACTCCATATCAGTAAAAACATCAAAGTTTTCAGTAAAGTACAGTTGGTTTGCCCTTTTTATCACCTGTAAAATGGTTTGCCCAGGGAGGTTGTGGAGTCTCCTTCTCTGGAGGTCTTCAAAACCCTCCTGGATGCCGCCCTGTGCCACCTGCTCTAGGTGTGCCCGCCGGAGCGGGAAGGTTGGACTAGATGATCTCTAGAGGTCCCTTCCAACCTTGTAGATTCTGTGATTCTGTGAAAATGCCAGTTGAGTTTCAGTGCAATAACAGGCTGTATAAAACAGAAGATGAATAAGAATAACCTTTGATTGTTTTAGCAACAAATCTATTCTTCTTTATCTTTCCAATGAGACACAAAAGCCTACTATTTCAGTACTGAAGACTTATACCTTTATTTGCTTACAGTAATAATTCATTTTTTTTCAATTTATCTGGGCAAAAATCTAAACATCACAAGCAATAAACAGGCAAACTTTATATAAAGTTGAATGAATATTCCATGTTACAAATGCTCCCCAGTTCCTGTGTTTAATATTCTTTTTTAGACATTATTATATTTACATGATCAGGAAAGTATTGCCAAAGGAGGAGGAAAGTGTTGCTCTAATGATCATGCTAACAATTTAACAATTTTTCTAAATGACTTCTGTGAGGCAAAAATAACTAAAGAAATCTTACTTGTCTATTCCATAGTTATTAAATATCTGCTGCTTGCACATTCACAGATGTAAAATGAGGTTTCACACCAGCTACCTAGCTGCCTAAATACACAGAACAGGTGGGCACCATATAGCTCTGAAAATCAATCATCAGTGTCATGATTAAAGTCAGTGAGTAAACGAGTGACAAAATTCTCATTTGAATTCAAAGCTTTTCACTTCAAGATCTATGTCAATTTCTTTCTTCTAAAAATTTTTCAAAGTCACATATTTTCACCCAGATGGTCCAGACCTCTTCTTTTGTTGCCATAATTCCTTCATTGCAATTATTCTTGTGTCTATACTTCCAAGATAAATCACTGTGCATTACAGAGTTTGAAGCTCTGCTGTAAAAATATATTCTAAACAAGCATGGAGTGGGGCAGGACACCTACAAGTTTTCAGAGTAGGAAGAAAAACGTATTTTAACACTATATGTTGCATGGAAGTAACTATAGACTATGTGACAGTAAAATGCACTATCGCTTTTTTATCATAACTTTGGATGGGCCACATTAACTCTGTAAAAGTATAAATTATTCTTTTTTTTTTTGTAAAAGAGAAACTGTTAAACTCTAGTTTCATGTGCACCAGTAGTTTACTTACATGATTAAGTCTGACAAGAAAAGCAAGAAAACTGAAGTAACAAGAGTTATGTATGTTTTCAGGATTATTTTAGGAGAATAAACCTTTGGAGAATCCTGCCCAACAGGGTGAAATAGTCAAAATTTTAGCTGAATTTTGTTTGCATTTACATATATCTTATTTTCTATGTGCATTTCAGAGTAATATGCTTCTATGTGAAGTGTTAGCATTAAGTAATATTTATAATTTCTAATGCAATAATACGCAGTGAATTAGAAACTTGTTTCTACTACAGCAAGTATTGCAAAATCATATATCCGGAAGGCAATTCCCACTCTTTTAGATATAGATTGCACTTTCTTTTGCTACTTACACAGATTTATTTCCTAACTTATGTTAGCTGTGAGCAATTTTGTTGTCTATACAGTTAGACCAATAAGTAACTTTGCTTTACTTTGCCTGTGAATTTGGAAAATGTATCCATCTGTGTTAATTACCCAGATAATAACTTAGGGAAAAAGAGATAGCTTAAGAGGTGGGGAAGTGTTCCTCAGGCTGCCTTGTTTTGGCTTTATTTTTTGACTTTTCACTGTTAAAACATCTCCTGGTTTTGTTACAGTAGTAGTTGCTATCTTTAAGTATATTATCTTAAATCATCACGTGTATACTTTTCCACTCTAAATATGAGAAAAAACACATATGATATAGCTAAAAAATAATATCAAGATAATTCTTGTTGTAGTGATTTTCATTACTTTTACAAGGGAAATTATAAGTAAATAAGTTTAAGTATTAAATTTGAAAATTGACTCAATTTATGCAATCCTCTCAATTTGTTGCATTTAGCTACTTTTCACATCTACAGTAATTTTTGACTCCGCTTTAAAAAATAAGTGATAATCTTGAGGAGGAAAACATATGAGCTATTTTGTTACAATATTTTTAGATCAAATAGCTATCATCTGATTCAAGAACAAAGATGGCTTAGAAAGACGGTTATTGTTTTAGGACATGTGCTTTGCAGTAATCATGTGATATGACATTGATATGGAAAAAAAATCTGTTTCGGACACCCCCGAATCAGCTGTTCTAATCTTGTTTTGACATACTCTAGGAAGTCAGGCAAACTATAATATGCTAATCTGGTGTCACCTCATGATTTCTGTGACTGTGGTGAGTGCTTTTGCTTCTACAGTTTCAGAAGGAGAAGGATTAACTCTATTTTATCACCTTTAAGTTTCCACTTGGGAAAATGGATTCCTAACTTCAGGCTAGAAAAAACCGATTAAAGTTTTCAGGATAGGGAATATTTACCATTTTAGTTATTATATATGTCAGATCATTATATGTGTTGGGCTATTACATGCAGCATACTACCATTACTTCTGATTTTGTAAAATATAATACCAATTCTTATACTACTAATAATATGAGCATTTAAATCTATAAAATGAAATTGAAAGAAAAAAATCCCATTAAAAAAAAGAATTCCAAGATGATTAAAAGTCTGAAATATTTTTCCATAAGAATTTTTCACATACACTAAAATCCAGTTAACCAGTAGTGCTTTTTCAATAAAAGAGTATTGAGTCAAATCAGATGTCAGTAAAATCTGAACATAATACATTTATGGGCATGTATTTCATGTGTACCTGACTCATATCACTGCTATTTTCCAGCTGAGCAAGTTTATTCTTTAACTGAAGCCTGCAAGACAGCTAAACTGAATTACAATTCTCCATATTAGTAAAAGAGGGTAGTTGTTAAATGTGCTTATATATTCAAAGCTAAGGTCAGTATAACCTGTGGAATAGTATTTTTGTTCCTTTAGGCGAATGTGCAGGAACAGTAGCTACAATATAATCCTTAACACTAGAACTATTCAAAAGGTTTTCCTTTGATATCCAAGCAAACCAAGTAAAAACAGCTCAGCATTCTGTGTTGCTATGGAAGCATTAATGTCCACTGCAAATTCTGTTATATTGAAAGCAATTTACAATGCTATTTTGAACAATTGTTCTCAAGTGTTATTATTTCTTTTTGTTTCCTAGGGATGCAACATCTCCACTGTTTGGAAGTTCACTACTTTCTGAAAACAGATATATATCGTTTGGAGTACTAGCCAGCAACTTTTTAAATTGGCACTTTTTCACGTTTTCTTTAAGTAATAGGAAATGACTAAACTCAGAGTACTGAAAACCTCCCTTTATTGTTAGAAATTCCTCTGTTGTTTTAGATTGAAGACTCAAAGGAAAACAAGCTGTGAAGAAGGGAAGCCCTGAGCACTGCCTCCCTCGGCAGGTTCCCTCTGCAGGAAGTCTCTCTTCTCTGCAGGAAGTCTCTGCAGGAAGTGCAGGACCTCGCACTGGAGCACTCAGATCTTCTCCTATCTTTGGAGCAATATGCCCAGGTGAGGCCTGGGCTGCTTCATCATTTCTTTAAGAAACACATGGATATGCAGCACAACTGGGGTTAGCCTTTCAGGGCCTCAGAGTCCAAAGTACAAGTGTTTTCTGCCTATTGGATTGATGGACTATCTTCCCTTATTACCTTACTCACCAGCACTCACCCCAGCTAAGTTTCCCAGGTATTTGCCCCGATGACTGATCTAAAAGGAGACAATATTTTCATTCCTAACCTTTTCTGTGAATGTCCAGAAATTGGCATCAGTGGACCACTTACAGAAATACGCCCAAATTTCTTAAGGAGCACAGTCCTCGTAGGAGCCCTTGGGAGGATCTTGAAGAATTATTAACTAAATATTGGATATAAACTGAGCTGCAACTCAGGTACACACAAATTTAAAAGAGCTGTTCCGTGGGAGGGGATGTGAGAGGTATCTCGTCTCACAAAATTCCCACATGACTCAAGAGGAAGTATCTTCCCTTCTTTTCCCTTCCCAGAGTTTCTAACAGCTGTGCAGAGCTTCAAGGTGGGAAAAGAGAAAGATAAAAGCCCTTAGCTGCTTAGTTGAAGAAGCTTAGTTGAAGATGCTTAGTTGAAGAAGCAGTAAATGCTTTCAAATGAAGAGCCTCCAACATACTGTGGCTTATGCTGGAGCAAAGAGGGGAAATCCAATTCAAATATTCCCACAAGCTCTATCTGATTAGCATGAAGGTTATGCCCAAGTCCAGTCCATGACCTCCAGTCCATTTAAAAGCCAGCATATAGAAGTCAGATAAATCATTAATACTTACTGGTGGCTGATTATGATAGTTTTCACTCACTTGGTCCCTCATCTCACAAAGCCACAGATTCTACCTAGGCAGTATAACACAGGTCATAGGAAATATCACCATCATCCTCGTTTAGAAACTTTCATTCAATAAATGATTTAAGTATGGAAGATTAAGCAGGAAAGAAGCAGCAACACTGACATGCTGGTCATGTGATGCCAGGAACAGTGCTAGATTTCCATGGAGCAGTTCTGTGTTTTCACAGTAAACAGCCTCTGAGGCTCAGCCAGTGCTGTCTCAGGCCGCCTCAGGGGTACGACTCATCTGCACATGCTCTGACAATGTCAGATGATTGTCAGAGCTTTTAAATATCAAATGAATGAACTTGAGCTGCCTGGAGGCTCTCAGGGCATTGCAGGCTAAAGTGAATTTTGCCACCTTCACATGAGGGGCTAGAGTCTAGCCTGGCTTCTGGTAAAAGGTGATGAGAAGAAAGAATCAGCAGAGCTAGAAGGAAAGTTAGAGGAAAAAGTGGTGAGGAAAGAGACAGGAAAGCCAGGAAAGTGTGGTCAGTTACTGCTGTTGCTAGGCCTATCTTCTTCTTTCTCATTTCTTTCAGAAACCTTCCTTTTTAACACACCAATGGCCTGGTTTTGAAGTCCTCTCATTTAGGCAAAAATATCAGTAGAACCATGGCTGTTCACTTCTCATCCTTTGATCTTCCTCCAAATTGGTGCATAGCCTGTGGCCTCAGGCAACTGTGTGCCTTACATGAAGCTAGGTCTGGTTGTGATGAATGTTAAGAAATAACAACATATATATGTAATAAATAAAACAGCTGTTCTGATTCAATACTGAAACTGTGCCTGCAGAATTTGAACAGTATCTCCTTAGAGAAACTGCGGATATCACTGGGGACAGAAACCATCCTTACCCTAAATTCAGGAAATTCATGTTCACAAAGACTTTTTTTTTTTACTAGAATTTCAAACCATGATTTTTTTTTTCTCTTTATCCTTCCTCTTGAGACATGGATTTGTTCTTAGATGTGCTTAGGTATCCTTTATGACTCAGCATCCTTACCTTGTGAGTCCTTGTCATTACTGGCAGGTGACAAAGACAAAACATTATTGTGTTGTGTAGTTACTCTATTAGGACTGAAATGAACCCAGAAGGAGCCTTGAATCGCTAGACTAGAGGCTAAATGGATGAATGATATATCTGTAAGGACTGCAGTAACTTCCAGACTTGATGGCAACCTGAGGCTGTCAAGTGCACAATCACCAAAAATATGGGGAAAAAAAAAACCCATGAATAAGATCACTGATCACCTACAGGCATATTTTATGCAGGAGAAAAAAAAATAATAATCTGACTAAAACTTACATTTGCTGCCTGATGGACCTCCAACAGGATCAGGCTCATTAGGAGAGCTCCAGCTCTAGTGGGAGGATGTTTATGAAACAACTCTGCATCACACAACTGTTCCCACTGCCTGCATATTCACAACATAGTGAACACACTTGTTCTATCAGTCCCTTC
Source organism: Nothura maculosa (assembly GCA_032353885.1). Classification (NCBI taxonomy): domain Eukaryota; kingdom Metazoa; phylum Chordata; class Aves; order Tinamiformes; family Tinamidae; genus Nothura; species Nothura maculosa. The sequence goes on along the minus strand of JAUBOD010000819.1, from coordinate 7,565,490 downwards.
ATATTTACCCTCTTTTCTACATTTTTGCATATCTTAGCATGAAGTTACAGAATTTTAGGAGTGCTTAGAAATCTAGGACATACCTAACTCTTGAAACCTTCCAGTGTTCAGCTTGCAAGAGTCCCCAACAGTATCCATGAGAGATCACTCTGAAGGAATGTAGGACATATGAGGACGATTCAACTAGACCGCACAGGAGCACTTACACCACTTACAGGGTTTTCAAAGATGCTAGTTGACCCCAAACTAGCCCTAATCTTGCTTACTTCAGGCAGAAAATCCAAGTAAAGCACCACTTGGGACTAGTCCACCACAAAACACTTCAGAAATGCCCCATGTACTTTTTGAGCAGCAGAGTGACCTGTACATGTCACTTGCATTGAGAAATTTGCTCCTACTGTTGCTTGTTTAAGAAAGCATGCCTTATATTTATAATCTCTGTCTCATTCTTAGCGATCTTCTCTCTACTGAAGCATGTTATCACTTATAAAGCACAGGAAAGCTGTGGGCTACTGACCCATATCTGCACAAAACCCCAAATTAATTTTCCTCTCCCATTCTTTTCCATCCCCAGTGATGGACTAAAAATAAATGAGAGCAATGATTAGATTATTTTACTAATCTTTATCCTATTTATTAAATCATGACATTTCATCCCCCATTGAATTGAGTAACTATGCTACTGAGAAGTGTAATATGATTCATTTTTCTTTCAAAATACTGAATAAAAGGAACATTTACGAGACATTTCAGAGGAAATTAGACAATGATATTTTTGTGCTCAGGAATGAGATGTGTTTTTATCTTTCTGTGCTTAATATTCATACTAATTCACAATACCCTTTATTACTGCTATCAGAGAAGCATATTTTTTAGGTGTAAATTTGATCTATCTGCTAACTCAGGATTACATGAACATGGCTTTTGAACTTCTTGTCTTTGTAATCTCTCACGTTACCATAAAGTGCAAGACAATACCAGTGTAATGATCTTATTTTTTTCTCTCTTTTTTTTCTTCCCAGAAAATTCTAGCTTGATGTAGGCAGATGACATGGGTATACTACCCACTCTCTTCTATCACAAATGGATCTGAAGTTCTTTTTTACTCAAAGTACCTCCAGCTTCCTCTCTATTCTGCTTCATAATGTTTTATTCTACTGGATTTACAGTCATTCAAAATTTAATAAGAAAGACTTTCTTTTGATTGAAATGGAGCATTTTCTAGTTCCCCTTCCCGTTATCATGATAGACATTTGGAAAATTAACCAAAGCTGTTTCAAGTCAAGTTTGGGGATTTTATACCTCGAAATCACAAAAATCTCCCATCACATCATTTCCTAAAAATAAAAACACTGAAAATGCATTGAGCTTTCCTTGAAACACCAAAATCTAGATGAAGTACTTCCATCTGTATTTTAGGAAAGTACATATTGGATAGGTTTGATACATACAAACTTGCTTAAAAACCAGGGATATTGGTAATCATCTGGCCTGATAGTTGCCTGCTGGAGAAAACTTCCCTGTATTTGACAATAATAAATAAATAAATAAAATAACCTCTGTAGCTGATGACATATTTTCTACAGGAATTGTATCTAACATCCACCATAGGTACAGCTGGGAAAGTAATTAGTGTTTCCGTTCATGTTATCTGTTTTGCTGTTGCGTGGACTTTCTATCCCATATTGCAGATTTCAGCATGATCTTGGAAGAGGGGGCTTGCCCCAGGACATGAAGGCTGCAGTTACAAAATGAAGCATTTCCTGTGATAGATGCTCTATTATGGTAAATACAATAAGAAGGTTAAAGTGGAAGACAATGAAATATTTGTGTTGCAGATGTATGCCCTTTTTAGTCCATTGATTATTTATCAACAGAATACTAAAAGGAAAAAAAAAAAAAAAAAAAAAACTGTTGACACCATGAAACTACCTTGAAAGTGAATAGTAGCAGGAATAGGTATCACAAAAATACACAAAATAGAGGCCTATGGATGTTATGGGAGAAGAAACGATTAGATTTAATGATTAAACCTGCAATGCATCTGTACTGCAGATCAGTGATATGTGTAACATGAGATCCTTCTCAGGCAGGAGCCCTTTTCTGGAGGCTGGACTGCTTTAGCACTGCTGTGCTAAAGGGACAAGAACGGGGAGAATGAAGAGAGAATCACAGAAGGCTTTATTTAAGTGTTTCTTCATCTCCTCTCTTTGAAGTTACTGTTGGACTGCTGTGTTAAAAAAAACCTTAGAAAAAGAAAGCCACACTATGTGGGATTTTAAAGGAAAACTGCCTATTAATTAAATAGCTCTACTCAGTATATGCACTAAATAACATCATGCAGATTATTTTGCAGTTGAAGAAAATACTCATTTTCATACTGAGAAAACAGGGAAAATAAAACATTGAATTTTCTAATGCTAAGTCAGCAGATTTATGTTTTTAAACCTAGATCTGTGCACTGACTTTTCAGTAACCCAATGCTTTAACTGCATTAACTCTGAGGAGTCAAAAACTAGTAACATTATTGTACTGATTACCCAAAGCTCAACTCATCAGAATAATATATTTTAGTTTACCTATCTATTTTCAGAGAAGATTCAAAATGTGAATGATGAGAATAAAAATTACAAACATGAAGTATGGGAAGTTGAGATTGAAAATGTAAGTAAAATGTTTATAATTAGCTTTTAAATTCCATTCTCCTCCATTCTGAATGTTAACTACTATAATTAGTGATCAGGGAGAATTTGGTATATATTGTCGTAGCTTAAAGTCCATTCAACAGAATTAGAATAAAGTCAGCTCCAAATCTGCTTTCTTTGTTCACATGGAACTAAGCACTGTGAAAAAGAAAGTGGATACTCAGAAGCCTACAAATCACAAGGAAAGTTCTTCATTCTCTTTCTTAGTGATTTCCCATGTCTACATGGCAGCTGACAGGCAGCGGATGTTTTCTCAGTGATAAGATCCTTGTCTTACATTCTAATGCACAGTTCCTTATGGCAAATCATTGTCACCTGAGTCTTGCAGCAGTGCTGCAATGGATACTGTGCTACTTGTAAGCCTTGTTTCTACAACTCTTCTTTTTCTACAGCATTTGTATTGGATTATTCAGGTGGGATATTTGTTCAGCTGACAAAAGAAAAGGAGGTTTCTTTTTAAAAAAAAATTTATTCCTTTTTTTCTCCCCCATTTTTTAGGTCATTGACTTTCGGTAGTGGGAAAAAATCACTCTTTTTAAGACTTTGCCAGTAAGTCAGGCCAACTGATTTTGTAAAGCCAAGTGCTTGGAAACATGGTCAGCTGATTAAGGCACTGGGCTATGACTCATGAGGTCTGGATTCAGTTCCTGGCATTATTTACTTCACCTTGGGCAAATCACTTTACTGCTCTTACCCTTGCAGTTCCAAATGTGAAATTGGAATCATGGGAATACTTATTTGCTCACCACCATGGACCACTATTGCCTCTTACTGTTACTATATACATTGCAAACAATAGACATTTTTTATTTAATGTGAAGCTGCTTGACTTACACTTAAATAAAATAAAATTTAAAAAGGTAATTACAAGACATTCTCTTTTGGATCCTAAAAGCCATTCTGAGGTGATACTTTAAATAAACAAAGAAGAAAAAACAAAGCTGTCCTTTAGAAAACCGACTATGTGCTCTCCCTTATTTCCATCCATGCCTGTCTGGCAGTGAAAGAAAGACATGTGTTGTTAGTAGTGGTAGTAATGGAGCTGCTGCTTGCTGTGCTCTCTGATAAATACTGCTGCTGCCAAAGCACCTGGTGTGCCAACTTTCCGAGGGTGCCATGCGAGCCACCAACTGAGTGCAACTGCCCTGCTCTGGCAGGAGCTCCGCTCTGGACGCTGCTCCTGGGCAGCAGTGTGTCCTTGGGGAGGCTGCGCACGCATCAGCAGCCATTTATCACAAATTCAACATTTGTGAACATGCACAGTTCCAAATTGTCAGCTATGAGAAGCAGAGGGATCACTTTTCGACCCCTGATCTTCCAAGTGTTCTTAATGGCACGTAGCCAGATATTTTCATTAATGTAAGTAGCAGCTAACAAAACTGACTAATAAGTTGTCTCTGTTTTTCACTCATTTTCAATCAACATAACTAATCAACATGCCAGAGAATGCAAAATACTGTGCAAGCCCTTGAGAGGAGAAGCATTTTTAATCATCATGATTGTTCATCTGTTAATAAAAAAAAGTGTCTTAAAATTAATATAATGATAGCTTGTGATGCTGAATCTTTAATAGCATGTTGAAAGCTAATGTCTTCCACAATACATGCAGAGCAAAGAAGGGCATTATAGGGTATATCTGAATAAATGACATATGGAAATGAAAATTCAGGGGATTCAAAACACAACAGTAGGCACAGTTAGAAAGGAGAAATTAATATAGGACTAAATTCAAACCAAGATTTAAATGTCTGAGAAATGATGACAGTAATATATGAATCTCAGTTACAAATAGATGCAAAGAGGAACAACATGGCTAATAAAGTCATATTTAGCAACTATGCCATTTTAAATTTATCGAAGCATAAACCTGAAGTTTATCCTATAACTTCACATTATAAACCTGAATGAACACAGGCAAGCCAGGTCACAATAAGATTAATATTGCTTGAAGTGCACCCTGAGCAAGTTTGCAGACGACACCAAGCTGGATGGAGTGGCCGACACTCCGGAGGGCTGTGCTGCCATCCAGAGGGACCTGGATAGGCTGGAGAGTTGGGAAGAGAGGAACCTCATGAGGTTCAAAAAGGACAAGTGCAGGGTCCTGCACCTGGGGAGGAATAACCCCAGGCACCAGTACCGATTAGGGGTTGACGTGCTGGAAAGAAGCTCCATCGAGAGGGACCTGGGAGTCCTGGTTGACACCAAGTTAACCATGAGTCACCAGTGTGCCCTCTTGGCCAAGAAGGCCAATGGGATCCTGGCCTGCATCAGGAGGAGCGTTGCCAGCAGGTGGAGGGAGGTGATTCTGCCC
>JAUBOD010000819.1:7526876-7538044 GCA_032353885.1 Nothura maculosa | reverse complement strand
AGGAGAGGAGAGGAGAGGAGAGGAGAGGAGAGGAGAGGAGAGGAGAGGAGAGGAGAGGAGAGGAGAGGAGAAGAGAAAAATAAGTGTCCCCCCCACACACACCAGAGTCACAATTCTGAACTGAATTTATTATGAAACACTACTAATTTAAAAATGTTATTTGTTTTCTTTCTTTGGATTCTTCTGTTTGTGTATTGAAATTTCACCTGATGCAACTGATGAGGCAAGAGACTGAACGTTCAATCCATTCCAAAAACAAATGCCTCTAAATAATTTGCCAGTACATTTCCAAACATTCCGTCTATCTGATTTTTATTCCTGATTGTGACTTTAATTATTGTATTATTGTTATATTAGCTAAATATTGTATAATAGAATTACATTGCTTCTCTGTTGTACTTACTGACCTATTTTAAGAATTTATAGAATAAACAGAATAAGAGGATTTTTTTTTTATTTCCTGAGCTTCTGAGACTACTCTTTTTTGTGCAGTAATAAACTGTAAATTGTCAAAGATTTAGATAAATTAGAGGAAATTAATATTAAGTTTGATTATTTTCTGCAAGATATCTAATTTCAAGCCGAGTTTTTCAAATTAGTATCTTTGTGAACAACTTGACCATTATGTACCTTGCCTCTTATGATTTTTCATCATGCTCAGTTCCAGTGTGTTCTGGTGTTTTTTACAGGTAGCTACTGAACAGCTGTGCATATTATATCATGTGCTTAGAAAGCAAGAAATTATAATATAAATGTTGATGAAAAATGACAGTAAAGAAATCAAAAAGCGGAAAGACTCTAAGTGGCTGATCCTTCCCAAACAGATTTTTGCACTGAAAATTACAGATGTGAAGAAAAAGCTACTGATTTAAAGATATTGTTATGAAATTTTCATCAAGCTATCTCAAAAAATAAAGATAATCTAAGAAATCTGAAATCCATAACAAAGGTGGACATTTATAAAATGCATACTTATAAGTGGAAAAGAAAACTCCAACATTTTCTTGGCATTTTGCAGTATTAGTATTCCATGAAATATGGGATTCTGGATCCCATATTAGCCCATATATGTTTCATTACACAATAAAACATACATGTTTCATTACACATGTCCACTTTTTCTATAAAGAAATTTTAATCTGTTTTCCTGAATTTCCAAATGATCACCATTTTTATAAGAAAGATGAGTATTTCCACTTATATTGCCGGAGAGATCCTGACGATTGTCAATGCACACATGCAGATCAGCTCCATAGTGAGTGAAAACGAACCACATATCCAACCTACTGGCTGGGCCCTATGAATTCTCAATAAAGCTGATTTTTATATAGCTGGATTACTTATTCATACATCTACTAATTTTGAGGTAGATTTATTCTAGATCTAACATATTTCTGATAAAACTAACCTGTGAATTTTTCACACAAATGTCTTATATGTGTGTGTGCAGTAAGTGCTTAGGACATAACATTCATTCAAAAACAGCAGGTAAGTTTCTTAGCATGTAAATTGTAGACAGCATGCATCATAGATGTATCTAGATCCATCAAAACCCCTTTTTCTTTTGTTTTACCCTTTTTATTTTGTTTTATGAATGAAGTTTACCAGTAATTTCATGTCCTCTCTGTCTCTAGTTTCTATGGGGGTACAGACAAGATGAGATTGTATAGAAAATGTTAAAAGAGGCTGCATTTATAAATTATCCTTTTGGGAGACATTACAGTCCTATACAACTTTCTCTACCATCCAACTATAATCTGGAGCAAATTTTAGTTTTGAAGAAGAAAACCCTGAAATACTCCTGTTAGGATGTGAGCTGAGGAGGAGAAGCTGGACATCACAACTGGACAAAATGAGAGCCGCCGAGAAGGTAGATTCTGAAGAAAGCAGGGAGCAAACTTAGACCTCACGGGGCTGTTAAATCTATAATTCTACTTAAAATGCAGTCTCATGTACTGCTGTTCTTACTCATGCTTCTTTTAGTGTCACTTCTTGGTTTAGTAACTGTAGCCATCAGTGTTGCAATGTGGTGATTAGACTGGGAATTTCAAAAAGCCTAAAGGAATGAGAGGCCTTTGAACTAACTCAGCTCTCTAAGGCTTCAACGAAAACCTCAGGCTTACTCTTTTGTTTTACTCCTTTCTTTAATCATGTCTATACTGTTTTTCCTTTTACTTGTGGGCATCAAAGGGATTCCCTCCCTCTTCTCTGGAAAAGTGCCAAAAAGACATCCCTGATGATATAAAAGCTGTTCTGAAACTCACCTCCTGGGAAACCCTGCTCACTCAGAGCACTGTGTGCACTTAAGTGACAGCTGTCATCCATTCTCATCTGCATGGGAGAAATCCTGATATTAGAAGCAAATACTTGAATGTGAAAGCTTATCAGGTACTCAGTCTGGAATCCTTTTTTCTTTTTTCGCTCCGCCAAAACTGATGTGTGCTTTTTCTGTCTAACAACTATATTATTATGAGTATTAAGCAAAACAGCTGCAGAAATGAATGCTCATTTAGCTTCCATTGGTTTTCAAGAGATCAGGTGATGCTAAATTACATGTCTGTAGCTTTTATTTTGGTTCAAAATGTTCCCATTTTATTATTATTATTGTCTCTATAGGGAAATAGTATGAAGAGAGACACTGTGATACAGAGACCAATATTTTCTATTGCCACAGTGAAGAGCCATTTTACACTGTTAAACTTAATTATATTTTCAAGGACAAAGCTAAAATATTAGACTGGAGTTTACAGACATTTGCTGCAGAAAGTAGGAGAAGGTAGGAAGGGTTCACAAGTCACACTCCCAATTGTATTTTCTGAGTGTTTTATGGAGAAACAGAGGCCCTTTATAGATTCTCCCAGTACCCTATGACCATCCGAACCAGTTCAGTTTGTCTCGTGGCAACTCAAGGCTCTTCAGCTGGCAGCTTGCTTTATAGCAGCTCCAAATGGGATTATCATGCATTAACCTTCCAGCAAGACCTGCCTGCTCTCTTAATTTACCTGACTTCGCTGAACCCTCTGGGTTCCTGCTGCTGGCATCCAATGCTGTGCTGGTGTTCCATTTAATGCAATATTTGTGAATAAAACGTGTAAGGGAATTGGCAGCACCCAAGGTCCTGTGTCCTGAAGCTTGGCTCCGTGGGCCTGAAGGAAGTTCCTGGTACAGCTCATAAGGCAGGAGCTTCTCTGGGAATCACCCAGGAGTGAATTCTCCACTGTCTGGTAATGGCTAAGTTTGCTCTGCAGCCTGGCATGGAGGAGCATTAAATAATCTATTTCCTTTGTTTGAACTTTTTTTATGAAACCTGAAGAAATGAGTCCTCCACTCTGTGCAGTAATAGACCAGGAAGTGTCAAGTTGTTACAGGCAATGGAAAGCTGATAAACTGAGAGGTAGGCGCACCCATACACATTCACAGAATGGCACTGCAGAAAGAAACTATGATAAAAAAAGATATTACAATTCAAAATTTGTTTGTGGTTGAGGGAAGGAGATACTGACTCTTCCTGCTCCTTGATCTATTGCCTCCTCACCATCTCCTACACCTACTCATGATTTATAAAGGTCAGGCTACATCTCAACATATGCTTTTAATTCCAGGGCTCAAAGAGCATGTCTCAAACTAAGAAATCTGGAAGCAAGCCTGGAAGTGCAAATAGAAGCAGAATTGTGAATGGAAAAGTTTAGGAGCTGTGGTACAAAGCTTACTCATTCCATCCAACCAGATTTTCAACAAGATGTTTCAAGTATTCAGTTGTAACTAATAAGTGGCCCCTTGCATAGAGGAGCTTCAGAAAAAAAAGTAGCTTCCGGATTTGTTGTGTAGTTGCAGCCATCATATTAAAACTGAAAAACTGAAAGCATTTTCTTTTTGCTGTCCTTTTAACTGCAACTGTCCTTCAGCTGTCCTTTTAACTCAATCTTGGGGAAATCCTGTTATAAACAAGGCATATACCACTATTTCCTTACTCGTCTATAAAGAATTCTTGTTCTCTTACAAAATGGTCTCATGTATAAAGCCAAGTGCAAAACTGTTGCTGTGCGACCTGATTAAAGGATGGAGCCATTATCCATTATGTTGAAACTATTGTGTAATATTTGGCTGAAGTCCTGGCCTCCCAGCCAATGGCGGAGGCAGAGCTGGTGGGCACTAGAATTTCCTCTTCTGTTTCTCAGCTGCAGTGTGTGATTTCACAGCGTGAAGGTGCTTGTCGTAGGCGATGTTGCATTTGCATTGCACACAGGCTGTGTGCAGGAGACAGATCTAAGTAATTCCCCATCACTGTACTTTGATTTAATGAATAAAATTATCTTCCTGGCTGCAACTCAATCTACTCATCAGTGGTTGTCTGATTTTCTCTGAGCATCAAAGCAGAAGAGCTTGGGAGGGATTTATGTAGGTAAGAGAAAGGAGAAAAAAAAAATAACCTCTGGATTAATCCAGGGACTTTGTTTTAGGCATAACATTTTATTTATTTATTGTGCTTTTCTCCCTGTATGTGTAGTTCTATTGGTCTCCACTAGGAACTGCCCTCATAGTAAGAAAAAAAAATCTTGCTACATTAGTCAGACTAGTAGGAATAAATGACTGATATGATAAAGTAATTTTGAGACCTTTATCATGGCATTGCCTACTCCAGTGACCTTTAATTCTTGAATGGTTCCTTTTTCACTCACGCATCCAAATTGCAACAGTTTTACACTACTGCTGTGCACACAGGTCCTATGGATAACTATTATAATCATCTCACATTTGCAAATGCTCTCTGGGGACTTGAACCCATGTTTCCTGTTCTCGCACTATTACAGAGGAAGTAGAAGGAGCAGCCCCCTTCGTTCACAATAACATTGGCAAGGAGTAGTTAACCTGAACCCTCAATTATGTATAGAATATCTACACATCCTGCTCAATTAAGATTTCTTTTTTTTTCCCATGGAACATATTCTAAATGTTTAAATAATTTGTTTGGAATTCTAAAAACAGCAAGAGAGAAGATTAATAATGTTAATAATTAGAAAGCTGAACTACAATATTTTTCCCCCGCAGGAGCTGCCTCAATGTTATTTTTCTCACAGCTAACAGCAGTTATATTCTGTGCATAAAGCATCTGATATACATGTAAATTGACCAACAGTTTTTTAGAAATAATTGAAAAATTAATTCTAAGTTTAAAGCAAAAAGGTTAATTGTGTCTGTCTCTTGATTTGCACTACAAAAAAAGGAGAATGAAGGGGTGAGATAAATCAATTGGTCCCATAAGAATTAGTATGGTCAGCCTATCTGCTTTCTTTGAATGAAATAAAGAAATATCACTCCTTTTACCCATAGGTCCCATTAGGACCTACCCATTGGGTCTTGTGACCCAATATAGGGAATTATGAACAGCAGCTCTGGCAAGTGAGGATATATAAGGTGCAAAACAAACACTGTTTTTGTGCACAGTGCTTTAAGTCTCCCTATCATAGCTCAGTACAGGCAGAATAGTCCAGAGCATGAGAAAAATGTTCTTTTATTTCTTACAGGAAGAACATGCCCAAAAGACCTCATTCATCACTCTTCTTCATGGCCTTTGGCATGGGGTCTCCCCATTGTCTTCTACCTAGCAATTGCTCTCTCAAAATTCATTCAGAAATAGCCATTTTTACATTTACAAATATATTACATCTTGGCAAGGCTTACCAATAGAGAGGAATGCAGAATGACTGCAAGAAAAGTGGTTTCATGAATATCTTATTCAGAATAAATACTTGAATCCAGTCTTCCTCTTCTCTGGCGAGCAAGCTGATCACTATGAAGAATTTCTTCCTATTTCTGTCTACTTTAAGTATGTATGTGATAATTACAAAGGAGAATACTGCCAGTGCAGAAGACTAGCAAAAATAAACTACCTGTCTGCCTTTGCTGTCATGAGAATCAATGAGTGAGGCAGAAATTCGGATGAACACAAAGCAAAATAGTTTAATGTAGTGAAAAAGGGGCAGAACGGAGTACCAAAATTGCACAGACTGCACAGAAACAATAGCTTGCTTGTTTCTTCTCAGTTCTGTGTTTTACGTAATAATTTTGATAGCATTATTGAAGCACACACACCTGAATTGGTGTGTCTAGATGTGTACATTTGTGTTCTACTTTTCTAAGTTCTTTTTAAAAAGTGAATAATAGTTCAGATGACAAAAATATTTCCTTGACTGAAAAAATACCTTTAAAAGAATGAACAACGACAACAAAAAACTCTACCAAATTTCCCCCTCAGTTAAGCTCCCTCTAGGTTCAGTGTTCAGCTCTGATATCAGTTTGTCTCTGAATGTGTATTTCTCCACAAAAAAATATAGTATGAAGCAAAAGATTCATACACTTGATAGATAAGATTAATAATCTTATTACATCTTTTGAATATTTTCTATTTATTTTAAAAATTGAAAATTAAAAGACTTAAAAATAGTGTTTTTTTCTGAATATTTTTGTCACAGTATTAACTTTTGCCCCATGTTTTGAGTACAGATATTAATCATAGATATTAATCATAGATTCTTTTGTTTATTTTTTTTCCCAGAAAATAGAATATTCAAACCAGAAAAAAGTTACTATTGAAAACATCCCAAGTATATACATCACAGTCATTAAAAATTCTGTAGTAATGTAATTATCATTAGTATTTTCATCTTGCATCATCAGTGGAGTTTGAGTTTTGAAACATTAGTATTGCAGCAAAATGTTTGTGATGAGCCATGAGATAAAGTAAAACGAAAAATGAAAAAAAACCATCATTCTACAGTTTCTTCCTAAGGTTTTAATCTGTCTTGCACCTAATGGAGGGATTTTCTGATGAGGATTTCTGTCTGAAATAATTTACAGATTAAATGAAGTGATAAAGCTGCTGAGGGAGTTTAAAGGTTAGTGAAGCCCTACTCCTGTATCTTTTTTCTAGTCTGTATAGTTCTTCCAAGATGGAAAGAGATTATGAGTGAGTCATACATTAAATTTCAGAGTAATTTGCATAATGCAATCCAGAAGTTTCCTCTTTTTTCCAGCTTTCCCATATGGTAGATGTGGCTTCTGTAGTTACATCTAAACATGGGCTCACTCTTAGCTTTTTTTTTTTCTTTTAAGAGATAGTTCTTTAGATAAAGTTTTTTTTCCTGAGTCAAGTCAGTATAAATGTTAAAGTGATAGTCATATTTTTTCTTTTTCTTTTAATTTCAAGATAAATGTGAGAAAAAATCTCTGTCATCCAAATAATTTTTTTTCTTCTCAGTATGAAAACACATGTGAATAAATAATGATTGTCTGATGTTATAGATATGCTAGCTACAAGATCCTTTAACAGTGAAAGAGATATTGCTGTGATGGGAAGAATTGAGAAGACTCAAATGATTAGATAGTCATAGTGATGAGCTTTACAACATTATTTATATTTGCAAACATGTAGAAGCTTTCAATACTTATCAATTGCCACACTACATTTAAAAAAATGTAACAAAAATGATCATTATGAATTAACATAAATATAATTGTACATGAACATCTTTATCAAAGCACTGCAGGTAAATGTCTTGTTTTAGCAGTTAATCACATACTTTAAATTAATTCATGATGCCTTTTTATGAACTCTTTAATGTGCATCCGCAAAGAATGCAAATTTTGGAAGAGGAGGGAGCATCAGTAAAATCTTTTTTGTTTTTTTTTTCTTGCTGTTAATATCAACAGAGGAAACCAGAAAGCTGCAAGTGGTCAGGACTTTTAAACAGACATTAAATATTCACTGCTCTACAGAGATTTTCCTAGCCTTCATGCTGAACATTACAAAGAAGAGTGCTTCAAAAGCAGCCAGAACAATGGGATGGGAAATTCAAAAGTTATGTGGAAATAGCTCTAGGGTAACAATTCAGGAGACACCTCATAAAAGTACATAGAGGGTTAGAAAGTTGTAACCTCAATAGGTGATTATTACGCCATCTCTCTTTTTTCTTTGTAATCAAGGTTTTACAATTGGAGAGGAGAAAGGATGATTTAACTTTCTACTGAAAAAATTCTTTCATCAGAGGAACAGCAGTTTGCATTTTTAATGGAAAATTTTAAAAGAAACAAGTTCACTAGAATAAGTGAGAAAAAATTCTATTAGTCTATTTTAAAGATGATTAGACCTTGCAGCTAGCCCAGATGAATTTGCTGAGGGAGGACAGAGTTGTGCAGGGAGGATTGGTGCAAAGTCTAGGGACCATGGCAGTCACACTTGCTTACCCTGGACACGGTGAAGTCAATGAACTAGTGAAGGGACTGAAGGAGAACAAATCATGTCATGGGAGGGAGCACAACTACCATTGACGAGGATTTGCAGAGACGGGGATTTGCAGGGTCTCTGCAAGAGAGAGACATCCATTTGCAGAGACCTTGTAGTAGAGATATTCAGTAGCTGTGATCAAGTGAAGAAAAGATATAGACACTCATGACCATCAAGATGGAGTATGTTGACTTCTGGAGGAAAGTAGAATTTCTGCACCTTCATGAGTATGTGCAGAAAAATGTTTAGGGTCCTGCCATTAGAAAAGAAAGAGATCTGATGGAAAGGTATCCAAATTGTTAAGCCTCATCCAGATTATGGACTCAATGTTAAAGAGAGAAAGAGTAATAACCGTCTCCGTCTAAGAAGGACATGTAGAAAGATAACTGTGAATGATATTCCAACCAGTCTTGTTGTTTTGAAAGGTCTATTATTCATCTGGGACCCGAACCTGAAAACTGTGAAGTCTTTCATGAAGCATGTTGAGAGAATACCTTCTCTCAACTTCTACAGGCATTCTTTGGAGTACTGTGTCAAGTTTTGGTCTCTTCCTCTTTAATAGAGATTCACTAAAAAATTGGAAAAACTTCCAAAGAGGTGGTTAGATGGCCAGAGGATAAGACGTAAGAGGAGAGGCTGAAGGATCAGGTTTGTTCAGCCTCAAAAAGAGACGTGTGAGGAATATCTAACTTCTTTCAGCTACCTTATGGGTGGTTATAGAGAAGACAGAGTCTGACTCTGCTCTGAGATACACAGTCAAAGGCTAACAGCAAAGTTCATCAACTGTAGCAAAAGAAATTTTGACTTGATATAAGTCAAAAAATAAAAAATAATAAAAAATAAATATAAAAATAAAATAAAGAGTGGAAAAGCACAGGAACACATTGCCCAGAAACACTGTGGGATCTGCAGCTTTGGAAATATTCCAAAGTTGGTTGGGCAATTCTCTGAGCAAATTCATTGAAATTTGAAGCTAAATCTACTTCATGCGGAGGATTGGACTAGATGACCTCTACAGGACTCTTTCAACAAAAATTATTCAGTGATTCTATATAGAATATATATTAAAACACAGCTGGAAATGGGGGCTAAATTATATGCTTATCCAAAGTGGAACAAGATGACAGGAACAAAGAATTGTACTCAGATTAGAAGGACAGAGGTTTTCGCATCTGTATTTTCTCTACGTTGTTAGCTAGTATAGTCATGTGTGACAGAATCCCCTTATGCATGAAAGCTTCAAATAATGTATATTATCAAAAAACTAACAAAAAGAAGCCATATGTAAGTGGATGATTCACAAGATTCAGGCTCCTGTTCCTTGTTTCTATCACTTCTGATTTATGAAAAATAAACAGTAGATACAAAGTCATCCTAGCTGTTAGTGGTCCTAGTGAGGCAGTAAATATCATGAATTTCAAACTGTTTAAAAATCCTTCAAAACTGCTCAGCATGCAACTGCTTTTAGAGTTACATGGGCCTTTAAAATGCACATTTCCTGAAAGGCAAGCAAGCGGGAATTATTACTATTCATTTTTTCCCCTCGGCGTAGAGAGTTAAATTGCACTCAACAGTTATTTTTCCCTAGTGCATGATACAGCAGAAATCCTTCCAGAGCGGATACACTGCAATCACAGAGTTGGCTTCCACAGCAGAAACACTAAAAGAAGTAATACAGATTAATGAATGGATGATGTAGATACACTTTGTCAGCACTGTTTGCTAGAGGGATCTCCTTAAGCTCTGGAAATGAAGACTTCCTCTGAAAGGTTTGTTTGCTCAGCCTGTGGTAGGTAATAAGTATCCATCCTTTTAAGGACCAGTTTTCTCTCCACTCCACTGGCTTCAGAAAGTTCATGTTTTCTTTTCTAACATGAAAAGGCTGGAAACTGCAAATAGTAAGTGTCAAAGGACTTTATCACTGTCAGCAAGAAGTTTGTAATGTTTTCTCAAGAATCAACCCACACATTCATCTGTCTTTAATAAAATCAGATCTGCCTGGGCATATTAACTGATTTGTTGTGCCTGCCTCGGAGTAAGTATCGTTTGTTGTTGTTTTTCTTCTATGGGAGGGATTTCAAGATTTATGGGTGTGCTGAGAAAACATGGGAGGAATTTGCCCAGAGGGCTGATGGGTCTCTGTGGAGTGAAAAATGTACTCAATGAAATGCATTTATACATACTGTCCTTGGCTTGAAATGTTGCTTTCCAAGCGTAAGCCTCACCCAGCCTCTTGAGAAACAACTTATTTAGTAGTTTTCCTCTCTATGTGATTTGTTAATTTATGGGAACAGAAACCTTGAGGCTTGTTGCAGAAATACTAGTCACTGTTAAAGAAAGTTGCTGTTTTCAGGGAAGGCTTGTGGGAAACGACATTGACGTTAGGAAACACAAGTATTCACACTGTGAAATAGTTAAACATCCAGATTTTAAGTGATGCATTAAAAAATGGTACTTCAACATTTTATATAACAAATTCTTAAGAAATTTAAAAATAAAATGGCACTTTGCAAAAGTTTAGAATAAACAGATACAAGAAATTTTCTTTACAGAAACCACCAATAAATAGTAAAGAAGAAACAGACTCTATCACAAAGAAATGATTTAAGAAATAAATAATTACATCATTTATGTACCAGCATTAAGTATATATTTGGCTAATTTCATTTCTCTGGCTGAATTATGAAAAGAATTTTTGTTCTTCTAGGTGAAAGATGGAAAGTTTGTATTTTTGTTCCTACTATGCCCTCATCTTCCTTTCTGATCTGAGTAATCTAGTAATTAGGACAGTCATTTAAAGCATATTAATAGAAATTCAAATATCTTCTGTCATGCAAAGATCCAGTGATTTAATCTTTGAACTCCCAAGCTTCTATGCTAGTAA
>JAUBOD010000819.1:7508592-7526776 GCA_032353885.1 Nothura maculosa | reverse complement strand
TTTCTTTACAGAAACCACCAATAAATAGTAAAGAAGAAACAGACTCTATCACAAAGAAATGATTTAAGAAATAAATAGCTTAAATAATTACATCATTTATGTACCAGCATTAAGTATATATTTGGTTAATTTCATTTCTCTGGCTGAATTATGAAGAGAATTTTTGTTCTTCTAGGTGAAAGATGGAAAGTTTGTATTTTTGTTCTTACTATGCCCTCATCTTGCTTTCTGATCTGAGTAATCTAGTAATTAGGACAGTCATTTAAGGCCTATTGATAGAAATTCAAATATCTTCTGTCATGCAAAGATCCAGTGATTTAATCTTTGAACTCCCAAGCTTCTATGCTAGTAACTTGATTTCCATTTTTCCTCTTAAATATCCTCTCATTGCATAAAATATGATGACTTTCACTAGACAAAGAAAGCTAATAAAATCATTAATTACCCCATATCAAGCTGTAAGTTTTCTTAGAGTTAAACTATCAGTTCCTAGTAAATTTTACTGGAAGTTGCTTAGGCAAGTTGGAAATACTGATGTTTGCAGGACTGTGCAGATTGTACCGGACATAGGTACAATATTATAGAGGTTAGTAGCAAAAGTATGCTAAAGATTTAGAAGGTTTGAGTTCCTTGTGGGATAGTTAGGAAGTTTGGGATGATGTGCAATGAACTGGGGATCAGGTGAAGCATATATCTGAAGGGTTTATTTTAGTCCTGGCTATGTTATAACACCACTTAAAATGCTTAATAGCACATTGCATATATGCTGTGAACACAGCGTAGGCTAAGGAGTATAACAAATTCTATGTGATTTACCAAAGAAAAACAAATTAAATTGGGACATTAGTTACAACTCCTCTCCCACTTAAATTAATCTTTTTAAAGATTTTGTTTCTTCTTTTGTTCTTTCCTTTCTAAATGTACAGCTGGATGTCTACCTGCATTTTTCCTCCTACCCACTCTTCAACTGTAAAACTGCTGTCTAATACTGTAGCTTTAATTTACGGTATTGCAGGCCAAGTTACAATTAGGAAACATATAGGACAAACTCATAAGCTACAAACTCTCTCAGTATATATTAATAAAGATATTGTACCTGTTTTGATTAAATCCATCCTTTAAAAATAGATGAGTTATTGACCAAAACGATTCAAGAACTATTTCCACTGGAACTACTGCTAAATAACTAAGTTTGGAAGTAATCATGTAAAATAAAAGCTAGATTGTTATTAAGAAAGGGTTTGGTTATTTGTTAATTGAAACTGATATTCAGTGTTGATTGAAAGACAAATCTTTAAATCTGTTATATAAGATATTTCCAGAAGTGAGTTGTGCAGTGACCCATCAGTGTTGTGTTCACAAAAAAATCAGGAGGAGCAGGAAGAAGTGTACAGATTGTATTTTAAGTGTACTTACAGCAATTTGACTAGTGATCTCCTATTTTAACTCAAATACTGGGTAAATTTCTGCTGTGCACATTCTTGTGAAACAATTCTTTGCATGTTAACAGTGACTGTGAAAAGAGAAAGCACTCTCAGATGTTTCTGAGAAATTGCATGTAGACAAATCTGTGTGAGAGCTAACAACATCTATAGATCCTTTATCTTTGTGCAAAATTCAGAAGTGTATGACACACAAAATGTATATACTTGCTCATGCAGAAGAGGATGATAACAGAATATCTTGAGATGGCTATGGGATGTGTTTATCCACACATCTCCAAACATGACTGACATCTGTCAGAGTGACCTTCTAGGAGTAGTCTACAGGAGTTACAAAATGCAGGGAAGCAGTTAGATGTTTCATGAAGAGCAAATCCATATGTTTTAGGTTTGCTTGTCCATAAATGGATGTAGAGCTTAGACTGTCAGCTGTTGTAGACTCTTGTAATATTTCTTTGTTTTCAAGATCCTTAGCCAGGGACTGTTTGCCTAATTTTGAAACTGTAGGGAGACAGATCTCTAACTGTCTATGAGAGAAGCCAGAAGACCTATTGGTCATGGAAAGAAGCAGGTTTCTGGTTTGGATTGCATCAAAGATAGCTGATAAAGTCAAAGTACTTTCATATATTTGCCAAGAAAACAGGTGACTGAGTTTCAATTCCATCCATATCAAAAGGGACACTAATGTTCTCAAAAGCTCAGAAATCATAGAATCAGAGAATGGTTAAGGTTGGAAGGGACTTCTAAATATCATCTAGTCCAAACTTGCTGCTCAAGCATGCAACTGCCCATTGCCCCTAGTCCTATCACTGGCCACCACTGAGAAGAATTTGGTCCCTTCCTCCCTACATTCTCCCCTCAGATGTTTGTACATGTTGATAAGATTCCCTCTCAACCTTCTCTTCTCCAGAGAAAACAGACCCAAATCATTCAGTCTTTCCTCATATGACAGAAGCTCCAATTATCTTTGTTGCTCTGCCTTGGACTCTCTCTAGAAGCTCCACATCCCTCTTGTACTGGGGAGCCCAGAACTGCACCCAATACTTCAGATACGGCCTCATCAGAGCTAAGTAGGTCAATTCTCAAGATGACTCATTAAAAAAAAAAGAAGACTCAATCTCAAACCAAGGCTCAGGGCTTTGGCCATCTAGGAGAAAACAGGCTACCAGCCTTCAGAATGATAGCGCCACGTCCAAAATCAGCTACTGTATCAATAATATTTCCTGACAGAAATGGCAAAATAATATAATGTCAGCCAGAATACAAGCTTTTCTAGGCAACAGGAAGTGGGCCAAAGATGTTTACATAGGCGCAGATAGCAGAGAGAAAGGAAAATAAATAACTGAAGCCCAACCTTGAGTTGAACAGGAGGAAACATTGATTGCTAGGTTTATCTACAGCAGCTGCCAGCTGTCATGTAGTGCTATGCTTTCAAATAGCACCTTGTTGCACACGCTGATTATTTTACTCCACATCTGTTTAGAAAATCTGTGCTAAAACTAGTTATTGCTAAAGTATAATTTCCTTGGAAGTCTGACACAATATTAGTTATATGATCAGTTATGCTAGAAAGTCAAAGAGTATGCCCATGATGTTTTTAGTTTTGTCCATTAGCAGCTTTGTGCCCCTAAGATTTCTTTCCAAAACATGCTGCAGAGATGGATAAAAAGAGTCAGACTATGGCTAGAGAATTTGATCTATATAGGCAAGATACAAATACTATTCCTAAATATTATCTAGTTTGAATTCTTGCAAGATATAAATACTACTCCTAAATATTATCTAGTTTGAACTCTTATAACATAACATGGAATAACCCCACCTATCAAACCCTGTGAAAAGCTTGATTTTTTGACCAAAATACTCTGCAAAAAAAGATGTTAAGTTTTGATATGAAGCAGCTGAGTTCCACGACTTCCCTTATGTTTCCTTATCTCTTTCACAGAACCTTTAGCAGAAGAAGAAAAAAGGATGTTTGTGTGGAAATCAGATTTATCAAGGGCTAAAATGGAGTTTGAATGGATGATTAATATCCTAAGGTGAAGGGATATTAATTTCTTTCACTACAAGAGCCAATATAGAGTCAAAGACAAAATTTGCAAATGCCTTTATGAGTCTTGTGGTTATGAATCTTTTCAGAACACAATAAATCCACTCACCAGTTCTATAAAGCAAGACACATCAACATGTTACGAGTGTGCTAAATTCAAAAATCACCCCAGTTAATAGGAAGATATTAACTGATTTTCACAGACTTTGAATCAATCACTGGTCTTTGAAGTGGCTACTGAATAGACAACTACATGAGACCTAGCACATTTTTCAGGGACACACAGGGACGGGAGGTTGGAGATGACTCTTTTTATAACCTGCACCTTTGCAATTGAGTATGCCAGTGTAAGCACTGGTTCATTAGCAGACATGCTTTCCCATGCAGGAGATATATAGGAGTTTAAACAGTTTATATATCAAATCCTCTTTATTTCACAGTCTCAGAAGGTAAAGAAATAATTCACTTTGGGTAATTTTCCTGTGAAAGGGAATATTTTTCGAGAACATTTCACAGGTTTCACATTTGCATGATTTCTTTTTTCTTTTTTTCTTTTTTTTTTTTAACAAACATGTTCTTCATATTGTTCATGAATGTTTAGGAAAGAAGTAAGATCCAACCAGTCTGACATTTAAAACCAAATGTCTCAAGGTAAGCATATGAACAGCTGTCAGTAAGAATTAACAAGAGCCAACATTTGAGACGAAGTTGGTATTTGACAGCGTTCATGAATACTACATTTCACACTGAAGATGTTAACTTTCAAACTTTAGGTTTGTCTGGCCTTGCTCACCCTTCTAATCTTTTGGAGTGGTACAATATTTTATACATGACAAGCACGAGAGAAGAACCCTATTATCATTCTCCCATGCACATGGTATAACATGAATTAATGTAAGGAGGGAAATACTCATCCATTTCATGAGGAGTTCTGAAACATTTGCAACCGAAATTCCCCGGCTGTCATTTATTACTGACATTGAGAACATCTTTTTTTAAGCACTTCTGAGAGAGCTTTCCAATCCCCCTGAAGTTTATGAATTGGTTGCAAATTCACAGATGATAAAGTTGCATTTTCTATAGCTTGCAGGGCTCATGCTAAGCTCTGTATTTCTGGAACTAAATTTCCTTCCATTTAAATTGCCTTATATGGAAATTCAGATTTACCCACAATGTTTTACATGTTCAGTGATCTTTTACTAACTCTATTGTTGCATTGAGCCAAAGCAATATATTAAGGTGACAAAAATAACACATTGAAACATTTCTTACATTCAGGATAATACTTCTGGTCACAATCAACATGAGAAAGAGATACCTTGTGCTAGCTTAACCATGGAGGACCCATTCCCTAGTGCTGAAGACAAGCGAATGGCTTGCTTTTATATAGCCAAGTCATCTTCTCCAAAACAGGATGTCCTTCTAAATGTGTATTGAGCATTAGGCTCTGCCAGGGCACTCTGTGGAGCATACCAATTATTCCACACAAAAATTATGTGGTGAATGTGCTGTTAACTTGTCAGTATAGATGATCATCAGTCCTCTGGTGTTATTGAGTTAATAGAGATAAATTCTATTTAGAGGAACTCTTCAGTCAGAAATGCATTGTAAATGATATTTACTGAGTATCTGCCTAGCTGTATAAATATGTTTTTGTAGCTATTAGTCATGCAAATGAGAGAAAAATACAAGGTAAATCTCTGAATTTCAGTGTCTTTCTTTACCATTCTTCTCCTCTTTATATTTTCTTGTTTCCTAAGCAGTGAAGTTCTTGACAGCTTTCTTGAATTTTTGATAGACAAAATAGAGAATTGCATTATTCCTTACTCTTTTCCAAAAGAATATTAAAGACTGGTACTATGGCAGCAGTCTGTGTATTTTTTTCACATACATAGTGCAGGAGCAAAGAACTTACACACATCATAAAGCAGATACATCCCAAAGTATTTCTAAGTCAGTCTTTTCTTGTTAGTGTATTGCTCTTCATGTCCACTTGTTCTTTGATTTTTTAATTCTGATTTCTTATGCTGCCAGATGAAAATTTCTATTGAAATTGAATCTTTCTCACTTCTATAATTTCTCACTATTCAGTATTTATTTTTCGCATTGACAGCTGTACATTGCTGCTCACATAGTCTTTGCATGTGCTACAAAACACTTGCAATTTCAACTGCAAAGGCTGGGAAAGGTGCAAGTCAACAGTACCTTAGTGATGATATCAAAGCAAAGAGACCATGCCAGTGTTATTTTACGTGAATTTTATTTTTGTCTATTATTTAGAAGAAATTAACATTCTGATCCAGGAGCATAAAAGCAGGAATGTGTCTTGGTAAAACCCAGTGTCTACTAGTTGGCTCACTTCAGCTAAGACATTGAGGTGTACATCTGTCATTAGCCTGAATAATTCACATCCTTAAAATTAAGATTGAAATATATTGTTGAAATGTGATCTGGATTATTCTTCTGAATAAGTCTGTTGTGACAGATCATTCACAGAAAATCTGTATTACACAGCTTAAAAAAATAATTCATTTACAGAACATTTAATGGATGTCTGTGCTTAGTAAGAAATATAGTCTGCAACTTCTTCAAAATAAAATATCTTCTATCATTAGAGACTAAACATTTAACTTTATATTTTCTACTGAAACTCTGTTTTTAATGTTTCTATGGGTATGATTTCTTGACACCACAAATTAAGATGTTCTTGCTTCTCTCTGCTAGCTAGCTCTGTCCATTAATTTCGTGCTTCCATGCAAGTTTGCTGCTGCTGTCAGCAGCATTATAGCAAAGATTTTGGGAAAGGAGGATATTGTAGATAGAATCACTAAAACCTATAAATTCAACTTGCAGAAAGAATAAGAGAAGATGACAAGGACTCTATTAAGGTAGCTTTGCTACAAAAACTGATATCTCTTGAAGCTGTACTCCCACTCAGATAAATAAGAAAATATGCATATATTGCTCAGATAATGCTTTATGGCTTGCTAATGATAACTAGCACTTTGGAGAACCTTTAAGGCAGAAGAAAAAACAGATTTCCTGAATAGCTAATTCTGTGAAAAAAAAGGAGAAAGGGGAAAAGTCTCTGAGACTTTCTTTGAGAAGGAGAAGAAAAAGTTTGTGAAATCTCTTCTACTTTCCATTCCTTTTCTGAGAGTTTGTCTTTTTTAAGGTCATATCCTCTCAAATTATGTTGAAAGATATAAAGAAATATTCTTACAAAAGCACTTTCTAAATAAACCATGTTATTTTTTCCCCTGTGAAGACTGATACACTTACACATTTTTAACAGGAAAATGAATTGAAAACATGTTTTCCTGCTTGCAACATAGGCATAATTTCTACAGTAATTTTTGATTAGGATATACATCAGTGCATATTTGAGATCATTGCAGCTTCAAATATTCAAGTAAGTCTCTGGGAAAGGTCATGGTTTTCCAAAATATAAACCCAGAACTCCCTCTCATGCACATAGATTCAATAATAAACACAATTGCTGCTGGAGGTTCCCTCTCCCCATTCATTTAATAATTTACAAGAAACTAAATACCCCCATGGATGTAATGGAAGGATTTTTGTTCTTCCAGTTTGCCACAGTCATACGACTTGCAATGAGAAGTGAGCTTTTAGCACTTTGTCTGCAACTTGCAGAGTGCCAAGCCTTCTGCAGTTGCCTCATCCTGAGCATTGCTGGTTGCTATGGAAGGAGCACAGATGTTTGATGGGCTAGGATATGCTAGGGAGATTATTTATTGTTTGATACAGATATAATGGGACTGTCATGCAAACATATACCACATGCAATTCCTTTGGGATTCAATAGTCATGTATCCTTTGTTCTTTGGAAGTTAATTATTGTGACTGCCTGCTTCCTATGAGGATATGCATAAGGAAGGGATTTTGTACATCTGATCCATTTCTTTTATTGTTGTCAGTGCTTCATATCCTTCTTTGGGGTATTTACCAAGCAATATTTCTGGCCTGGCATATTTGTCAATAGAAGGTAAGAGATGGGAAGAACAGATGATGCAGAGAGCCAGCCAGTAGATTCTGCTCAACAGCTGTGCCAAGAAGGACACTGGCTCACAGGCGGCCACTATGCAAGGTGAGATCTGCCCATCCTCTGCATTTGGAGTTGGCTCAGATCAGATGCTGCAGTATCTTGGCACAGGACAGATCAAGCACACATTAGCCATTGTACCAAGGCACTTTTCAGTCCATTGCAGAGGTAAGAATTTGGATGAGACCACATTTATTACATTCTAATCCTATGACAAGTATTCCAAATTCAATTCTTCAAAAGAGGAATGAAGATGACTTGAGTCTGATAAAAAATATTTCTTAAAAATCTCCAAGTGTAAAGAGCAGTCACTTTCCTAGTATCATATTGATTTCCTCTAATAAATTAAAGTAACTCTATTTTGTCCAGGTAAGAGAGTATTAAAACTATTTTCCTTAAAGATCTATGGCATATCCTTTTGCCAAATCTACAAAAGCTCAAAAAAAAAAAGCTATATTTTACTTTTGGTTCTTATATCGATAATTTGTCTGTAATTAGGATAAGAATCATCTCATTCAACTTCAATTATCTAAAAATTGGCTGTTTAGGTTAAGACTTCTCTTAGAGTTGCTGTAGTGAACTCTTTCTCAACTGGAAACAAAATAGAACATTTCTTGAATTAGATCCCATTGTTTTGGATGCTTATGGATAGATATAATAATGGTTCCAAGGATGAATAAAAAAGTTAAATTTGGGGTTATGGCCAGGCAAAATATTTTATATACAATCAGTAATTTATTTTTACCAGTTCATTTTCTGTGTACAGAATGATGGCCCATCATTTAGTTTCAAAATAGTTGCTTCTTCAGAATGAGGGTGATTTACAGCCAGCAGACTCCTGTTGGAGAACCTATGAGATTTCATGAGGAATCATTCACATAATAACCTGGCATATGGCCAGAACAGTCGGAATCTCTGGTTCTTGTTGAAAACTGGGTTGGATTTCTTGGTAGTTTTTCTTTCTGGCTTTCAGAAAGGACTTCCCACAGAACTGAAATCTGGAATGGCTTCAGCTCTCAGGATCTAAATGCTTTCCAAAATAAAAAGGGCATCTGTTCATGGCATATCCTTTTTTTGTTTGTTTGTTTGTTTGTTTTTTAATAGTTTTGCAACATTTAAAACACTCCTGCATGGAATATATTTTTTGGTGTTGTGATACAGCATGTGACTTTAAAAACAAAACACAAAGAACAAACAAACTCTTGCTGAACTGAAACTGTGAAAGTTTGGCAAATATAGTATATTTTCTGTATTTTCTCTTCCAGAAAATTATGATTCCATATAATCTCACATCGTTGAGCAGATGTTATCTGTTTTCCTTTCCAGAAGAACTTTAGACTGTAACCAGTAGGAGACAAAAAGCAGGCTGAGTAAAATGTGAGAGACCACAGGGCTTTCTTAGTATGTTTTATTCTGTAAAAAAAAAGACAAGAGAAGCCTTATTTCTTCACCAGCTAAAATATTAGAAATAATGATTATTGAGAAACAAATTTGAATTTTAACGACAATTGCTGAAAATATTTCCACTCTGAAAGAAATGATCATAATATTTACTTTTTGTGTTCTCTATTTTATGTGATAGTCTTACTGAGATGTATATATACTCTTTTCATCATTATGTCATATCTATTATAGTTGATGATTACACTGTTGTTTATGTGGTACAAATCAACTGTAGAGAAATCACAACTGAGTACATATGTGCATGCTTGCTTGTATCAAACTCATTAATTTTTAACTATTTTTGTTAAGCCATCTTATTTTACAAGACAACTCATATACATGTTTCTGTATTTAAAATGTTGAAGATGAAATGATGGCTTTCTTAGAAGAAATGAAATGAAAGGCTTTCTTAGAAGACCAATATTTTAAGAAATATGTTAAAAAATAATCTAAATATTTCATTTCAGAACATTTGAGTAGAGGTAAAAGAAAAAAGGAGCTGCTTCTATGAAATGTTAACAAGGGGAGATAGCATTGTATTAAAAAGCTTACTAAAGAAGATTACTTAAGGAAGGCTTAATACTCTATTGTTCTTCCTGAATGTCCCAATTATTAAGATTCAGGATAATAACATCAAGAAAGATGTTTTTTGAATCTCTGTTTGATGTTGTTGAGTGAACAATTAAATATTCTGTCAAACCACCAGGTCTCTCTTTCCTATAGGAAGGTGAACAAAGTATTGACCAATATTGACCAAGAGCATTTAAAGCACAAAAGCTGCAACAGAAGGAAGTGAAGAAATCACATTGAAAAGTGATCTGTGATCTGATGATTCAAATATTCATTTGAGAGGAAAGATCATAACAGTCAAATCTCTTAGCTGCTAGAATACAGAGAAATTTATAGACATGTTCCCCTTCTCAAGAAAATATCCGAAGCATTCTAGTGAGTTATTTACTCTCTGGTTTAATAAAAATGTAAATATTTTATGCAACTTCTACAGGAAGGACAGGGAAGTTTTCCTGTTGTAGTGAAGGAGACATGAGTCCACATTATTTCCACCAAAAGAAAATATGAATGTTTAAAAGGCAGAATACGCTTGTTTTTCTTGACTTAATAGCATAATGAACATCTTCCCAGATACTTTCTCGAACTGATAAGTTCCCTCTGAATTCAAACAGAATTTACAAATATTTTGAGAATAATCAAATAATATTTTTGTTATTGAAATATTCAACTTATTTTATCAAATAAATAGTGAATTAAATACACCATGAAAAGTTGTAGTAAGATTAGTTAACATCAGCTCTACATATTCACCGTGACTTCAACTGATTATTTGAGAAGAAATTAAAACTTCCATACCAATAATATGCTGAACTGCTGAACTGAGACCTATGTTGTGTAATTTGGTAACTTGGTATTTTTTTATAGTTTGACAGTTTGTGTAAATGATGATCCTGAAACCCTCTTTGCAATCTTCCGTAGCACTTTAGATCTTTAACTTTGGACAACAATTAAAAATTAGAAATCTTTATATATTTTTCCTATGGATTAATCTCAGATTTATCTCAAAATTATTCTAATTGAAACTTACTTAGCTGAAAGAAGTCTTATGAACTTTACAATTTCAGGGATATACATTGTCTATAAATCAAAAGATAATGTGTTTTTTTTTTACTTCAAACATAACCCATGTTTGAATAATCTGCTGCTACATTTAACAGCAGCAATCAGAAGCCAGATTTCAGAGTAAGAATGTATATGTGCATTCATCTCTCTTATATCATCTTTTTCTTCACTTAAAGACAGCTTAGAAATAATATTTGTTTTCAGTGATATTAACATTTCATGGCTCTGAGAGACCACTTGTTTGAAATTTGACCTCCTGAGTCAGAAAAAAATGGGTAAAAATTGTAACATCAGATAGTTTAAAAGCAGTTTTTATCAAGGAAATCACCAGAAATGCTATTTTATCCTGTGTATTTTATTTTTAAATTCAAATTTTGTCTGTCATCTTTCTACTTTTGAAGACAAAAAATGTTATATTGCTGATCATCATATCTGCTATATACGTATGCTTATAATACTAACAAATGTTAATGCTATTATAAGTGTGACTGAGGTATGGATCAAAATCCTTAGAGTACAGAAAGTAAGATGTGAGATGCTGTGCAATACTACTTACATAATCTTATGTTTATAGTTATGGTCTTTCTTTGGGTTTTGAGTGCACAGCTGTGATTATTATGTATTTTGATTTCCTCTCAATACTTTTGCAATGACTCTGTACTTTGGCATGCATTTCCATCTCTCATACCTTCTGTGAAACTACTCATTGTGAGTGTGAATAGAAGTGATTCTTCTTATAAATCTCCTTTTCATTTTTATTTTTCTCTACTTTTTTCTCTATCTCAATAAAATATTTTTATTAAGATATTAACAACGTTAAGGTTATATTAAGGTATTAAGGATAAAATTAAGAATAAAATATTTTTGTTAATATAGTATATTTTATTGTATTATTTTCTCTTAAAAAGGAGTCTGAATAAAACTTATCTAAGTGCATTGATTATTTTTATAGTAATGGTTTTATAAAATACTGTTTTAATATTCTGTGATATAAACCTATAATACAAAAATTCAGTTAAATCTTGATTAGAACTTTAACTTTCCACATGCTTGAAATGATGTATTACTTTTACAATATAAAAGTCTATATATGCTATATTCCACTTTGGTTCTATTCAGGTCTATTTTCATTAACTATTTCATTTTCATGAATAGTTATTGTGCTTTATTCTGAAATTTAATCTTTCTCCTTGTTTTTAATTCAAGAAAAAATTCATGAGTTGCTACACTAAGAAAAAAAAAATCCTAAATTTCAGAAGTCAAAATAAGCTCCAGAAATATTAATTTCATCACCGAGGACTACTCTACTTGCTTTGGAACTGCAAAACCTCCTCTGAAATGTATAGGTTCACTATCATCTCCTGCTAAAAGTCAACAGGAATTTTGTCCTGAATTTCAGTAGGTGCATGAAAGAATACTGGGTGAAGAGGTCACAGTGAAATAAGTTTCAGATTGCCTCCATTTTCAGGGAGATGAAGGCAGAGTATGTGAATCTAGGTCAGGAGTCTTTAGTATTTCTATCAGGCAGACTTGTAAGCCTACACACTTCAGCAAGACAGGGTGCTCAGTCAGTACTAGAAATCATTTCCCTTGTATGTACTGTGATATATTTCAGCCACTGTTTAATAGCAGAATGAAGCTGCATGTTAATTCAATTTCCATTCTGTACGAAACCAGTTTCGCTTGCTGAAACCTACAATGTACTTTTTATCCTTAAAAGAGCTTTCATTATTTCTTCTAATCTTAAATATTTTTTTAATAATTAGGTGAAATAGAAAAAGACATTTAGGGATAGCCAAAATGTCATTTAAATTAAGAAATCCTAATAGAAACTTTCAATAAAATCATCATCATCATCATCATCATATGATTAGCCCTAATAGCAGTAGTAGCAATAATAGTGAAATATGATCCAAAAGTAGAATGCACCAAAGGAAGGTAAAGTCCTTAAACTGAAGGGCTCGTTCTCTCTCTCCCTTTCCATTTTATACCTCACATATTCCATTTAAGCAGTATGACAGAATGATTTGTTATGTGTTCTTGGAGGATATAGTAAGAATTTAGATTTAATCACTGAATTATAAACAATGCAGTAATTGTGCTTTTCCAAGGGAAAATAACAATACTTGATTATTAGATTTATTGTGAGATCCCTTGATGAAAATCCTAGTTCATTAAAATATGTAGACTCTTTTCTGTTGACTTCAGTAGAGCCATAGAATTTCAGTGCACATACTTAATGTATAACTCAGCATATCTCTGAGTTCATTGATTCTGAGCCAAATCACATGTGCTGAAGTTCCCAGGAACTATTTTTAAAATCTTCTAAATGCAAAACATGAAAATATCATAGAGAGGGTTAGAGTTGCTCACATTTTTCAGATATCTGTGGCATTACTTTCTAAGGTGTATATCATCCTCACAGACATAAACAGAAGATGCACTTAATTACTCTCATGTAGATGGAACTACTCTACACTGTGTTTTCATGTGTACGAGCTATTTAAGAACAGTTGGACTTGACTACATTGTGTGTCCACCCAGGAAAACTCAGAGAAAGCACTGTTTGCACCAGATACGTGACCCTTGTAGCTGCTAATCTGAACTGAATAGTAACTGCAGACATTAGGGCATACCGTAACACTGTAGCTAGACTTCATACAAAAATTAAAACTAATATATTGCATGGATGTGATACTACTTGCTGTTGCTTATTAAAGAGAAGTTGGAATATACTAACTGCTTTGGCTGAATTTCTGTATGAATAACTTTATTCTTACTACATGATTCTCCTATATATGAATGAATATAGGAGCATATGAATGTATGTAATGAATATAGTACTTTGCTTCTCACACTAGAAATGTTCTGGATGATAGCTATGGTATGTTGTCATATGAAAAGCTCAGGGAAGTTCCTGGGTATTATTTTTTTTCTGCTTTTGTGTTTGTTTAAGTCTCTCCTCACCTCTTCTAGTTTTTAACTTCCTGATGAACTCTTACTGGCAGCCTCTTCACTTCCAGCTGGCAGATCAAACAAACACCTTTGAGAACTGATGCTAATGTGCAAGTAGATCAGAAGATGTGTATGTTATGTAGGAACTCAGCTAGCTTCTCTCCACTTTTTGTTCCTACACTCCCAGATGCTGACTAAAACTGCATTCCTAAGGAAGGTTGGACAGGTAATCCAAACTTGAATCTCTCATATGGCAACAGCCTAGAATATTATGTGCCAAATAATCTGTTGTTGTAATCCATTGTAATCTGTTTTCTCTGCATACTTGATTTTCCAAACTGTTGATCTATCTCTTCTTGATTATAGAAAGCACTGTTCTTTTCTTCTTTTCCCAATCACTCTCTATCTTAGTGGACAAATGCTTAATTTAGAAGACATTAGATTTAATAAGAAAAAAAAAGAAAGATGATCTGCCACTCTGGTAAATGTCAATTTGCTTTAAAAAATAATGTTTTCTAATTTTCTAACGGGCCTTCCTGAATAGCAAGATAACACTAACTCTCCATTGACCACTGCAGAATAAATCCATGTCATTGTTCTGGCCTTTATGGAAGTTAGGTCAGAAAGAATATGCTTGGGGTCAGTACATGTGATGGTTACAATTTTCCTAAGAAATATGCTTTATCTCATGTCATCCTATGGCTAAGAACTTCATTCAGGAGATACGACATTTAGAAGACAAAATTAAAGTTGCCTGAGCAATGGTTAACATAACCAGAGTTCAAAGTAAAAAATCTGTACACCAAATCTTGTTGAGCTAAAACTTGTTGAGATGTGATCTTGTCATCTAAGTAAAACAATTTTAATGTGACTTTTTAATAAGCCTCTTAGCTATACAACCTGCTGAATTGTATGAATCTATACTCAAGGGGAAAAATATGAGAGCCCATTCAATCACGATATCCATCTAGTAAAACACACTTTTTAATGTACATTTTAAAAAATAATGATTTGAACAGTTGATTGTTTCATTTTCTCTGGAGAGACTGATGTGTCTGTATTTCTTATAAGTAAGAAAAGGTTCTGACTGCAGGAGGTAGATATACCTCTCTTCAAGAGGAGCAATTTTTTTGCAGTGCAATTCTTTTCTGGGATGTTCAGCAATTTGACCTGCTGTATGTTTTTTTCCTCTGCGACATTTTGCCATCTTCATGTGTTTTCATTTCACAGTTAATGTCTTTCAATGTTCTTTTTTATTGGAAGTAGTGCAGTGCTAATGAACCAGTGTTCAAGCCAAGAGACAATGAAACATAGTGTTGTCTCTTTGCAGAGACAACAATATAGGCCAAACAGCGATTTACTTAAAATCCTGTTAATGGAAAAAAATAGTTTTTCAAATAACAGATGGCAAAACATTCACCATGGTGTAATTAGCAGTGGACATTTATAAACCTTTTCTCAGATCTGATTGATATATATGTTTTGAAAAGCATTTAATAGATACATTTTGTAAGAAAATATGAATTATCTTTCTAATTCAAAAGAAGAGCTTCAAAAGATATGTCACCAATTAGTTAGGAATTTAAGGAAATGTTGATACATAGGGTAATCAGAGTTTTTATTTGACCATTGCTATTAGGAGAGGTGTGCCTTCCCTGTTTATTATGAGCTTGTTTCATTCTCTTTTTTTTTTTCCGCACTGTCTGTTATTCACTGCCCATTAATCACTACTCCTAGTCTGCCTAGATTGCATTGCAGATACAGGCTACTGTAGCATAACTGCTCTGTAAGTGTACATAAACCCAGACTATCGCAGGAGACAAACATGCTAATTGGAACGGGCTCAGAGATCCCAAAATTTGTTTGGTAAAAGGAAGAAAAAAGGGAGGGAGACCTGAGGATGGGGATACTGAATATGAGAACTGCTATCAATGAGAACTTCCCTAATAAGAGTTTATTTCTCTGCAGCCTATCTAAAATCCCAAACAGATTAACATTAAAATGATATCATTATAACATAGTTTAATGCTTGTAGAAATTTCTCAGCAACTCTGGAAACCATATTACAGAGTCATTCACTCTTGGAAACTAATCAGGCTAGACAGTATGCTGAGCTAATGCAGATATTCTGTTTCAAGGAATCCAAGCTAGTCTGAACCTATTTCTGCTCCAGCTAGCACAGCTCTCTCTGTGTTGACTTATCCAGAAGAGTATCCTCAAAAAAGAAAAGATTCTCTTTACTAGGAATTAGTGCATTACATTGATCAAAAGAAAAATCAAGCAACAAATGACAGAAATGTGGAACATATATTTAAAATAAGGGTGCTGTAGGGAGCTCACTCTCAATCTACACAGAGCTTTGATTGATTGATTGTGTTCAATAGCTCTGCAACAGAAGAAACTAGCAAAAAGAAAAAAAAAAAAAAAAAAAAAACACAACATGGCTCAGCAGAAGGAGACCAGCTATTAATATCTTTTAGAAAAACACACTGGGAGAGAAAACATGTTTTCTCTCTGAAATTCTGGTGTGTTGTGAGATAGAAGAATAACAGTTGGGCTGCCACTTATGAGTAAAAGGACTGCTATTTTGTTCTCTATTTCTTCACTTTAGCAAGCAAAAAGGCCAGCCAGGATATCTCACTGATGTTAGGGTCTGTAAAAGGAACTTTGTACCATACTACAAGAAGAAAAAGGGAGAAAGTGTAAGCAAATCTACTTTCAGTGTGTATGAAACACGTAAATACTATCAAGATCTGCTATCAAAATAACTTTTCACGTTATTTTTCCATGGTGACTACGTGGTGTTTGTGTTGGAAGTGACAGGGCAGTCGTGTCCTTCAGTCTGCATTATTATATTAAACTATGTTTGGTATGTTATTACAGGTATACTTTATTATCTTACATATAAAGTCTCAATGCTCCAGCCATCATCAGTAGCACAAATTTATGTACTATCCTTCTGAGCATACAGGAGAATACAAAAATACATCACATATTTTCTCTTTGAAAAGCAAATGGATTTAAATCATTTTCAAGAGTCTATTGGCTTAATTCCTTATTTGTCCAGGTGATCCCATGTCTTTCGGTCATATATTTGTACTAGACATGTTATATAAACCAATCATTTTCTTTTTTAAAGCCTTTTTCTTTGATAATAGTCTTTCCAAATCATTTGAGATCATGCTACCCGTGAGTGCATCAATCTTGATAGCCTGCTTTAATAAAAACAGAGAGGATTTCTCAATATAATCCAGATGACAAAGAAAATAAAATACAGAGGATTGTATAGTTTTATATATTGTATAGTTTTATGGGGAGAGCAGCCAATTTTGTTTAATTCTTTCTTCTTCTTCACTATCACAGATCACTTATATCATTTTCACTTGGAAGATACTACTATGATAAAAATAAAGCTCATTTTTCTTTCTTTTTTCTTTTCTTTTTTTCTTTTTTTTTTTCCCCAGGAACATAATATAAGGATTAATTGGTTGTGGGTTTTTCCCTTTGTTGGTTTGTCTTCCTGTGTGTTTGCTGTATATTTGGTTTTTAGGAAAAAAATCAGATCCAGAAAGGAAATTTTGGTCACAATTAAGGCTGAAAACTAGACAAATAGTCAAAAGACTGGAAAGTAGAAGCCGGAGATGATATCCTCAGCATTTTAAGAAATTTCCTGTTTACCATTCGCCGAACTATTCTAGTGTGGGCTACTCACTATTTGTATATTCCTGCATCATGCTGATGCTAGAAGGTAAAATATTTTCATTACTAAAAATTCCCAGGATCTAAATGTTTGCCTTTGTGGCTTTTGTCTTGTATGTCTCACTTTTTTGATCTGAAAAAGTGTGTCCATTAAGTAGATGATGGTACATAAACAGAGTTTTCAAGTTTCAAGTCTATTTCAAAACATCTCGTTATGTCTTTAGCATAGAAGCTTCAATTTTAGTGAGACTTCAGGTAACCTTAGATGAAGATCTTTTTCAGTTTCATTTCACCTTTAACATATAGTGTAACTTGTCTGTAAGGTAGAGAAAATATCCTTATCCAATCACAGAATGACAGAATCATAGAATATTCAAGGTTGGAAGGGACCTCTAGAGACCATCTAGTCTAACCTTTACACACAACTTGGCACACCTAGAGCATGTGCCACAGCGTGGCATCCAGGCAGATTTTGAAGACCTCCAGAGAAGGAGACTCCATAACCTCTCTGGACAGCCTATTCCACTGCTCTGTCACCCTCACAGTAAAGAAGTTCTTCCTCACCTGGAGATGGAACCTCCTGTTTCAGCTTACGCTCATTTCCCCTTGTCCTATCACTGTCCACCAATGAGAAGAGCTTGTATCCTTCTTGCTTGCATTTTCCCTTCACAAACTTATATATGTTAATCATATCCCTTCTCAGCCTTCTTTTCTCCAAAGAAAACAGGCCCAACTCAAGCAGTCTTTCCTCATACGAGAGAGGTTCCATTCCCTTAATTATCTTAGTTGATCTCCGCTGGACCCTCTCTAGGAGCTCCACATACTTCTTATACTGGGGAGCCCAGAACTGCACACAGTACTCTAGGTGCGGCCTCACCAGAGCTGAGTAGAGGGGCAGAA
>JAUBOD010000819.1:7494098-7508492 GCA_032353885.1 Nothura maculosa | reverse complement strand
ACTCTCCAGCCTGTCCAGGTCCCTCTGGATGGCAGCACAGCCCTCCAGAGTGTTGGCCACTCCACCCAGCTTGGTGTTGTCCGCAAACTTGCTCAGGGTGCACTCCATGTCCTCGTGCAGGTCATTGATGAATATTGATGATAATATCTAATTAACCTTTTAAAAATATATTTTTTATAGGATTAAAAATAAACTCTAATGTTTAAATAAATAAAGCTCAAAGTTTCATCATTCCTGACCCTGTTTTTAATGTTATGTTATATCAATACTAAAAGTAGTTGAATTCTAAGAGTTATTGTCTTAGACTATATCCATTTTTCATTGGAACAGAAAGAGTTAAAACTTGCCTATCAACAGCAAACATGTTTCTGAGAAATTGTGAGAGTACATGAAAGACAGATTTAGCAGAGAAGGAACATGTCTGCTTTTATCTATGAAAGAAATTAAATTGCATCCAAATCAGGCATCCAAGGAAAGCAGATGAGAAATTAGGAGATTTGCAAAACAGCAGAAAATGATTGCTATAAAGCTATAGCCTTTCAAAATTGCCAAGGTCCTTGGCCAGATTACACATGCCCAGGAGTTCTGGAGGAAGTGAGGGATGAAACTGGCAAAGCATTAGCAGGATTTTCACAAGTTCACTCAATTTTTATTCACTTCAAGAGTCAGAGATGGATCAGAAGATTGGGAAAATGGGTCACACAGCTCCTTTAGTTCAAAAAGATGAATAAGAGGAAGGGATACAGACATGATAAAGTTGATTCAGTCTTTTTGATAGTGTTATAGGAAGAGACTGAAAAATGTTATCAAGGTCTGAAAAAAAAAAACAGAAGAGACTTGAAGTACAGTACAGGGTAAAATGTCACTCTATTTGTTCAACACTATTCAATTAAGGCCAACTCACATCCCTCCAGAGGAAAGCATTTCTGTGTGCTTAAACATATTCACATTCTTCAAGATTCTACTATGGTAGAGAGGGAACATCAAAGAAGAAGAATCTGTACACACCCTGCTAATTTTTCTACATCAAAATTGCATGTGCCTTAGAAGCTCATTTGAGAGCATTCCACTGTGGAGTCCTGGAGAGACACAAAAACATGAGACACACTTTTGTAGTTCTTCAAATCAAGTTCTAAAAGGCTAAAGCGTTAAAAGATTCCACTAAATAGAAGACAAAAATAATAATCCCAAAATATACAATATCAGGATGTGCTCAGCTTTTTACAGTGATTTGAGTCTTAAGTCTCTCTTTTTTTTCTCTTCATCTGTAGACACTATAATCTTCAAACAGTAAGGAACAGTAAGAGGAGCTGTGATGTACTCTCCATATATACATTCTTTTCATTGTTTGGAAGATAGATCTTTTTATATGAAATTCGTGATATGAATTTATATGAAATTCATAAACTAAGAAGTTTATGGCTTGCCTAATTCTTGACTACCATTTCCTTTTAATGTTTCTAAATGATTTATATATCTGACACTGCCTTTTGAAATTGAGAGTGCCATAGGCGTACTCAGTGATATAGGACAATGTAACTATAGACTTCACTGCCTGAATTCTACAAATGCTTATTAACAAAGCTCATATAGGTAGAATCTTTTGTATTTCCTTTTAAAGAGGCACCACAGAAATGTATTCTTTAACTATGCTAAAGATATAACAAGGCTTCCCCCTTTTCAAAAGGGCTCAGGAGTGAGAGGTCTGCAGAATCACGAAGGCCCAGACTGCAAACCTGAGTATTTTACACCCTTAGTCATCTGATCCATAGTCATCAAAATACTTGGCACCAGAATCCCAAAGCAGAGTCAATAAAAGATAGGATAAACACAGGTAGTATTGTTGCATGTTAGAATTCAATTAACTGATGTGCCAGAGCAGTAGAGTATTTGTTCCTCACTCAGTATACTTTTCTGTGGTGAAAAGGTGTGATTCAAGTGACAAAATGTTGCAACAGAGTGACCGGGGAAGGCAAGTAGAATGTGGTAAGTAAAATGACGATGTAAAAATAGTTAAAATTAGAAGTACTCTACTCTCTTCACCATTTTTCTTCCTATAGTGTATTAGCAAAATCACAGCCAAATTTGTCTGTCTAATTAAAAATATTAAATTGCAGATCAGTAGCAAACAAGTGTTAATCACACCTTTATTAAAAATGTAAATATATAATTTAAGATAAAAGTTGACTGCCATACGCTTACTCAGAGACAAGAATATTTGTGAAATAACAGTTTCATAAGTATTATTGGCAAACTCAATAACATTTTTTGAGGGTCCATAGTCCATTCCTTTTATAATTTTAGTAAATATATTATTAGGATTAGTGTCTGCTAAGGATAAAACACATAAAAAAAGATCAGATAGTACAAGTTTTAAGTAGAAGTACATATTCTGAATTAGTCAATAATTAATATCAGTATATATACTGCTCGATATCGGCAGTATATATATATCGATGCTGCATCAATATAAATATCGACAGATATATATATTGATACTGATAACATATATTGATATCAGCACAATATGAAGCAATAGCTATAATCTTTAGTCCAAGTTGCAAGTCACATTCTGAAGTTTATATAATTGTTGCAGTTTACAAAAAGCAAAAGATTCCACACTAATTTCAGCAAGAGTAGGAGTAAGAAATGGAATATGCAAGACTATCAAGACTATACAGATAATCAAATAACAAAGTCATATAGACCTCTCTTTGTATCATGAAACTAGAAATATAATCTGATGGAAGCAGTGTGTCTCTACTTTTGATTTTCTATCATACTGAACTGAGTGATGATAATGTCTTACATTTAAATAGCCACTCAACAGAAAGATATTGATGTGGTTTGGGGTTGTGTTCTGACATAGTCATCATTTACAGTGCGTCTCATCTAATCTAACTGTAGGCACATAAAAAATTGACATGCAGTATGGGAGAGATTTCTAATTCTCTTCTGTGGTCTGCTGAGACAGATAGTCTGCACTAAGGTGATTCACACAACTTGGGTGGGAAGTTATTCTCTTGGATGTGGCACAGGATGAGTATGAATCACCATCTTAAGGTCCTCATATCACTCAGTGGTAGTGCCTTCTTTATCTATGAAGGAATTAGACAACAAGTTTAAATGACAAACACCTATTTTATATATATTACATTAGTGGAATGAACCTTACCCATAGAAATATGAATATAATTTA
This sequence comes from Nothura maculosa, assembly GCA_032353885.1. Lineage (NCBI taxonomy): Eukaryota > Metazoa > Chordata > Aves > Tinamiformes > Tinamidae > Nothura > Nothura maculosa. Next base: position 7,505,293 of record JAUBOD010000819.1, on the reverse strand, counting down.
ACTTATAGTCCCTTTGAAATTATTGGTGATTATTTTTATAACAAAATCTTGTTTCCCTTTGTCATTGTATCAGATGGCTTCTGCAAACAATAAAAATCAGTTTAAATGTAAAGAATCACAGCAACTATTGAGGAAAAAATGCAGTGATTTGAAGATGTTCAAGAAATGTGTAGATAAGGCATGTAGGGACATGACTTAACAGGTGTGTTGTTGAAGGGCTTACAGTTGGACTTGATAGTCTTGAAAGTCTTTTCAAACCATAATGATTCCATGACTGATGGTAATTCATTCTTTCCTGAAAAGTGACGGATGTTCAAAACTAATAGGATGTTACTTTATGCATTTATCTTTGGTAGCATTTACAGTCATTAACAATATTCTTAGATATTAGTAAATTATCTAAAAATGAGATAAATCTGTAGACTAAAGCCTCTATTTTGCCATAGAGCCATTGTAATATTTTTGCATCTGTTTTAACTTAGAATACATTCTTGAAATTTATCTATGTCCTCAATACTTTTATTTGTAATGATAATTCCCTTCAAGAAAAAAAAAAAAAAAAAAAAGAGAAAACAGCAACAGTGATCTTGAAAATTTAATCTGGAATTGTCAATCCCTGCTATTACTATTTCCTCTGGGACTAAACTGAAGCAAGACTAGAGGAGTAAGAATAGAGTGTGCTATTATACAATATGTGTTTTTTACAATTCAAAGCCAGAGAGGAATATTCATAGTCTTTCTAGCTCTTCTATTTCAGATTAGAGCTAAATCTTGCATTTCCTTTTCCTTCTCGCCCCCTCGGAAATCTATTTCACTTTTGCAGAACCCTAAAGCCTCTCAATGAATCCATTACGGCAAAATGGATAGTACTATTAATATTTTATGAGGTTGATGAATTTCTCCCACTACTTTGGCAAGAAAAAATAATAATAGAAAAAAATGTTTCTGGCATAATAATTAACAACTTTGGAAATATTTCAAAAAGAAAATGCAGGTAAATCTTAGCTGGAGATGTTAAAAAAAAAGGAAAAGATTTCCCTTTACAACACTGACATGAAGCCACGGTAGTCACGTTTGAGCTATGAATATTTAATATTGTGTGGAAATGTTTAATTTTTAATATACTCAAGTACTATATGAACCAAATGCTCAGCACATTTCTTTCAAAATGAAATAATTAAAATGCTTAACTATATTTTATGAGTCTGACCCTGAAACCTTTACATTTTGCCATTCTGAGAGTCTGCCAAACTGTATCCTATAGCCTTAGCCCCTTATTTTCAGAACTTACACATGTAGATCTAATACCAGTAAAGTAAAAGCAGATTGTCTTTCAAGACTATTAAAATACATGCAGTCAATCTGTCTTCAAAAAGAACCACTAACTAAAGGAGTTAATTAGAGAAACTATTTAAAAAGGACAAACAGAATTAACAAGGTTACCTATGATTTGTTTTTTCTTTTGTTTTCTTTCTTTACTAAAGACTGACTTAGGAACACACACTATATACATATATTTGAATAAATTAGACAGCTAATGTAGACTAATTTACAATAATAGTAATAATGATGACAATAACATGAAAAAGCATTTACAATTAGAGCAAAGACACGCTGGAATAGTCTTATTCAATTAGATTAAAAGTGAGTTCTGTGAAAGATTTTAAAGAGTACCCTATCTTTTTGCTCGTAAATATTATTTGATAGTATGCCTGGTCTCATTGCTTCTTTTATCTCCATATAAAAATATAAATTCTATGAACTAGTTCTGTGATAAAATTACTACTTGTTCTCAAAAAAATAGATGAGGATTGGCTAGTGTTAGAAAACACACTTGACTCACTCTCAGTCTTGATTTGATGGGATCAGTTCAAAATAGATCTGAGTAATTTGATTCTCATCCTATCCCAAGTGAAAATTATAGAAAATTTTTGCAAATCTAAGCTAATGTCTGATTTTGCCATGAAACAGAAAATCACGCAATATTTTTTGTTTCCATAGTTTTTAAGAGCAATAACTTAAAGCTCTAGTATTTTGATACTTCATAGTGTGTCATTTCAGCACTCATGTAAAAATTTAAGTAGTTTTAATATTTTAAATAGCATTAGAGCATCAATACATCCTTCAAACTCTCTGATTAAGTAAGAAACAGCAATCCCTTCTTGTGTAGTCAATTAAGTCCCTATTCAGCGACATTTAGCTCATTTACTTAAAAAAAAGCTTGACTATTTTACCAATATTTTCTCTTACTATGCACATTTAATGTTTTTTTAACTAACTTTTTTATTTCTATTGCATGTCCCTACTTTTGTAATCATTATTTAAATCCATCTGAAAGCTAAAAACGCTATAAAACAATGGCACTAGATTCTTAATTCCTCTGGTCTCATTTTGATCTATATATTTTAGAATTTTCTAAAGTGATGCTTCAAAAAGAACTGTCTTATCAAAGTCAACATCAGCAAAGTTGCCTTTTTCCATTATTGAGTAACCAACAAATTCTTCAAAGATTACATCACGGAGGTAGATGGTGGGAAGACTTGGACCATTTCTCATATAGTCAGCAAGAGAATGTTGCTAATGAGCATTTAAGAAACACAAGAGATCAAAGCTGTGCACACATTCATACCAGAACATTTATCATCATCATCTTTAATAGATGCATAAAGGAAGAGGTGATCTAAACTTTCACATATCCAAGCCATACTTTAGACAGAGAAGAAAAAAAAAAAGAGAGATTATGAATTCACTATTGTAAACTTTTCTAAGGTGAATTTTGAATATTTTCTCTTATGTACTTTTTGGTTAAACATCTATTAATCATCATTAATCATCTATTAAATATCTATTTATATTTTATCTTTCATTATTTTAATGATGTTTAAATAGTTTATAAACCCATCATAAGCTCTGTTAAATTATATTTCTGCATTTCTTTCAGTGAATGATTGAAATATGGCATTGAAATAATATAATAGAAAATATAGTATATTTTTTATTCACTTTTTTCCATTAAAATACTCATTTAGTGAAAATATTGTTAAAGAATTTTGAGTAAACTCTTGCTTTTGCAAAAATAATTTATAGAATAATTCAAAAAAAGTTTCAGAATTAAAATATACCATTTCTATAATAAAATCATACCAACTAGAAAATTTCTCATACTAGAGAACTCTTCTTTGCATAATTTCTTTCAAATTTTAGAAACTGAAAATTGTTAGGGGAAAGAAAGATGTTTTGCTCCCTCAATCCTTTTCAACCAAACATTTCTATGAAGTCTGATCAGTTCCCATGAAAGATGTTTAACTTCAAAAACACAGGAAGATGCACAAAACATTCAAGAGACATGGTTCTATAATGTCCACATTCCTAGTAGACTTCAAAGCATTAAGCAGGTAAGCTTTGCTTCCCAGGGAATTCCTTTTCTCTTTTGTATATTACTCCTATATAGCTTACTCATTTTACCGATAACAAATACCTTCTCCCAGGCATTAAACAAAAAATGAGAGTAATTGGCAGGAGTGGTTGGTCCCTCAGGGCCATGGCTGAGACAATAGGCAGAGCTGGAATTTGTCATACGGCCTGTTGATGAGCCAAGGATCATCCAGGAGATCCAGTTGAGAACGAAGGGGGATGGGGTTGGACAGGAACCCACTTAGGAGGCAGAGCCAGTGGTGGAAGAACCTCTAGCATGGCCCAGGGCAAGACAAGGCACCTCAGCCTATGTTTTAGTGGAGGCTGGAGAGACAGCAGTACCCTTTCCAGTCAGACACGAATAACTGCACAGCCATCCTTGCAAGAACTAGCTGCTGATAGTCTGCTGGTGCACTCCGCACAACATCTGTAGCTACTAGATGACTGCTTATCTTCTACTATTTTCTTCCTACTCTAAGCAAAAGACACAGCTGAGCTCCACCTATAGATTTGGGCTTTCTTCCTGCAAACATGTAATAGATAATGGCAGGAAGCTAATTGTGTGTGAAGTTCTGCAAAAGTATAAAGTATTGCTCTGCTGTTTGTGCCACAGGGTTTGTGCCTACACTGAAGCTCGTAAAACTAGAACTTCCAGTTTTGTGGCATGCAGTTTGTATAATAACATGCCTAGGGTAACATACGCTGCCTTTCTGAGGGTATTTTAGGCTCACTGGCAAAGTATGACTTATTTAACCAATGTGCAATGTTCACACCAGGCAGACTGGCTTCCCACGCAGTATACACCAGGATCTGTGCATGCCGTACGTTTCACCATACTGACAGGTAGGCGGGATTATTCCCCTCTTGTCTGTGCAAAATCCATTTATATAGGCTTTTAAAATTAGTCTTTGTAAAAGGTTGATTTTACTTGCAGACTCTCACTGCAAAAACTGCAGGCATAAATCAAAAGCTGCTTCTTTAAATATTTTGCAAGGCAATTTCTCGGAGAAAAGAGACCTGAGTTGTAAGTCTCATCTCATTCTTGTGGTTAATTGCATCCTGTGATCCTGTCTACTAAACTCTGCATATTTTATTATTGTTCTTTAAAGACTAAAAGATATTTCCGGAGGGCAGCAAATGGCACCTTGGAATGTAAAATATATATAAGCGTGTTTCAATTTATTATTCTTAAAAGGAATAAGGGACATGTGTGATCGTTTAGTAGGCTCCAGAAGACTTTTTACATTGCCAGTAAGGATCAGCCCCTTGAACTGTAAACAACTTTTCTGCCCACTCAAAATCTGCAAATATAAAAAAGCAGGAATCAGATGGGTGGCTTGGTGCCAGGATTCTCACAATGGTGCAAATTGCTTTGTCAGTATCAGTCTGGCTGCACTGGGTGACTTCTGCCAGAGTTTAATACAAAAAGCTTCCTGAGCCAGGAAGATAGGCCAGTCTACGAAAGCCTGAATCAACATTTTGGTAGCTTTGTGTTACTGGTTTGCTTTGTGTTACTATGCATCTGCTTTACTCATTTCCCAATTCCCATCTTCGTGTTTCTAAATCCTTTCTGATCAGATTACATACAATTAAATTACTTCACTGAACAAATCATGTTCATAAATTTGTCTTATTGATTGTCCAGAACACAGCGCTTTGAGAACCTGGTGTGCTGCATGGTTCCTGTACAGCTCTGCAGGACAGTAAGATGATTTATTTTAATGGACAATCTATTTATGATGGAAAAACAAATCTAATTTCAATTACTGTTCTAATTAGAATGACTCATGAAAACTGGAACTTATGTTTTAGTATAGGTCAAAAACCAATGAAGAATGATTATTATTTGTTATGCAGAATCATTTTATTCAGTATAAGTAATATATTTTAGTTTTGTTTTTGTTGATAATAAATTTTCAAGAGCCACAAATAAATTTTCTATAGGCCATTTTTTAATTTTTTTAAAGATGTCTGCAAAAAAAGTCAATATTATGACTGATAATAATATATGATACAGATATTTGTAGTGAGCAGCAACTCAGGAAAGAAAGCAGTAACTTGATACATCAGGCTTCTCTTTAGCACTACCTTGTTTCCTGGTAGATATTTCAGAGAACAGCAAAACAAACCCTAATAAGAGGAAAAGTAAGCAGTTGATCTGGATGGAAAATCTGGGGAACAATAGAGGTTGAAGTCCCCTTTGTCACCATCATCTTTGATCTACGTAATTGTAACATATGAGTTTTCTTCTGGTAGTGTAATAGAACAACAGTTACTCCTACAAAAAAATAATTATGCGCTCCATTCCTCCATGTCAGAAGAGATGAGATTTCCAAGACTTTTCCTCCACTTTCTGACAAAGATTTTCAGCCTAGACCCTCCCATCTCATCCTTCTCTATGAAATTTCAAGCACTGTCTAGGTCCCAGTTTCTAATCCTTGGCAAGACAACACTTCAATGTTTAAAAGTCCTTATGCTGCTCTGAAAGGGAGAAAAGGATTTTTAGACTTGAATCTCTCCCTGTTACTCTGTAAAATCCAGTGAAAATAGTACATTTTACTAAATAAGCCATTTTTCTGGTTAGTATGAATTACATGGACACACAGGGTGGCACTTGATAATATTTCTCTGCTTTGTTTATGATGAACATTGATCACAAATCTCACAAAACAGTTCAGCAACCAGTAACACTTATTTATCTTGCTGAAAGAAAATGATCCAAGCTGTAACATTTGATAAGACATTACTTTTAGTATTTAGATTGTTACTTTTCTATAAAAACATGCAGAGCCTTTGGGAATTTTGAATGGTTCTTGTGCAGGTGGAAAGAGTTCAAAGTAAAGTCAGAATGAAATGAGGCTCAGCTTTACTGACCATAGAAGCCTCTAAAGACTTTGTAAAAGAATGCCCTGTATCTCAGTTCCTGTTCTGGATGTCTGGTTTGAAGGGAAGAAGTAAAATATCTTCTTTCAGATTAATTTCTATACTGTCGATCTGGGCAAAAAATTCCAGGATACCTGAATCCCAAAAGAAAACATATGTATACTGAAGGACTGAAACATCAGGGGACAATCTGTGAGAGGGGATGCATCCCAACCTTCAATGACAGTGATGCAGATCAACTCAAATCTCATTTCAGAACTGTGTAAGGGAGGCATAAATGAAGAATTTTGTCTTTTTGTTTGTTTTAATTAGTGAAAAGGGATAAAATAAAAAAAAAAGACATATAACATCAACAGGAAAAGCTGTAATTAAATGTATCCTTTACAAAAATAAGTTTACAGATATGCTAGTCGAGTCAGCAAAGCAGGGAAGAAAAAAAAGTGTTTTCTCTTCTCTATTTCTTCAAGGTGAAATAGCAGAAATATGTCCAGAATGTAGTTTTTTCCTGAGAAGGAAATAAGAACAAAGTACTTTTGTATTGCTAAACATTAAAAGATCCTTGCACATAAAAATACATATAAGTCTAAGTAAGGAATTACATATAATTCCAGTATTGTGACCTATAAAAAGTTCATTTACTATGAGTAGGAAAATTCCAAATTCATGAAAATCCTTTAGTGTATAGGACCTCATTTAACAGGCAAATTCAAAATAGGCCTATCAGATGTGTTAAGACTATGATTGAAAAACCACTATTCCTAAAACTTTGAGTTTGGAAAGTTAGTACTCCTTTATTTTTATATTTGTTTAATTCTGTTTTGTTTTGGCTTGCAAAAGAGCTGAAGCCAAAAACAGAAATAGCATAATAAATTAATTTCCTATCTATTTTTACTATTTAACAATAAATTCTCTTATAGATTTCCCCAGTTTCTAAGTCATAGGAAAAATAACATTTTCAGATAGCTAATTTTAAAGAGAAAATTATGACAGCTCCTTTAAATCCCATTAAAATGAATGAGACACTGTCCGATACTTTCAGTGGGAAAAAAATCCTAATTATTCCAGGGAGATTAGGATTTGGCATAAACCATCAAAGAATGGAATTAATTATAAAGCAGAATTATTCCTTACATACATACTATGAGAATGTATAGCAAAGCTTTCAAATGTACAGCAAAGATTCTTGTATTTTCCAGTACTCAGCTCAAAATCTGTTCCTGAATTGTCTGAACAAAATTAAACAGTTTAGCTTCAGTGGTCAAACATTATCAAGTGTTCTCCTTGCCTGTGTCTATGTCACCAGATTTCTGGTAACTTTCTGGTAGCTTCTGGTAGTGTAGGACATATGTGCTACGTCTGTGTGTTCATGAATCACAGGACTATTTAGTGCTGGTTCTGAAGAAAATGTACTGAAACCAGTCAAATATCTGTAGAACTTAAAAACACTTAACAAGAATATAAAATAATAACAGAAGTAAGCTCCCACTGAGATTTATTTAGCAAAGCAAGACATAGATATTTGGTATAAACATGGCAATATATCTGGAATCACAGTTAAACTACACTCACTTTTGAAATGAACATGACACAGGGTAGATCAGATTAGACTATGATATCGTTCTTAGACATATGCAAAATTCCATTACATGTTACTAGGGCTGCTGTACATGGTCAAAAACCAATATGAAGAGTTTCTGAAATTAGTTTTGTCTATGGGACAATGTGTATGCTTTTCAGATAGTCCTTTTATTATCAGAGACTCCCAACATTCTTGGATATTATCCTCTATGTGACTTTGTGAATTTAAGATAAAATATTTTCCTGTCCTGTAAGCCATAACTATTACAAATCCATAGCAAAACAATTAGTGTGAATGGTCAATATGAGCCAAGTTATGGGCAATTTGACAGTCAAATAAGATATTCTGTTCTGAAGAAATATCTCTGATTTAATATACTGGGAAAAAATTCTCAGCAACTTTGAAATCCATTCAGTCTTTTATCAGTTAAATATATTCTATGAGAGTTCAAAATAAATCTCTCTTTGACTCCATTATTATTTTCTGATCTCCAAACAACTGATTCATTTTAACTATTTAACTGATGCTGAGTTCTTTTACATTTGTCAAGACAGTCTTTCTCCAATTGCTGGCCTCATTGTTTTATTCTGTAAACATTTTTCTCTTTTCATAGTTGCCTTAACTTATATATCCGTGTATATATATATATATCCTGAAAGAATGAGAAAAAATATATATATTTATATGTAGTTTACATATATGTGTATGTATAATGCTTTATTTTTTATCATTCTGTTAGAATATAATAATATCCTCAATCGATTCAGTTCTCAAGGACTCAAAATATAATAATATCAAAAAAATTATGCATTATAAGTGTGTAGAATCTAATTTAGGAATGCATTTTTTTGATATTAGTTTAGAATAGTACAGAGGCATTAGATTATAGTGGGGAATTAATTCATACTGAAAATAGACAGAAAAGTATCTTTGTGTTGTGACTAATGTACTTTCATTTTTGCTTTCACACTTTGTTGAAGTTCTGATTGAAATCAACAGGTTATTCCACTGAGTTCAATGGGAACTGAATTAGGTCTTCAGTTACCCATGAGCTTCCTCTGAATTTGCCATATAAAAAAACAGTTTCTATTCTGTTAGTCCAATTTGTGCCTCCATGGAGTGAAAAACAAAATTCCTATCTATTCCAGAGGGAGCAGGACTTGGCTCAGACCACTACTGAGAATGAAACTCAGTATAAACACGGATACAGCAGTGGAAGAGATAACAGAACATAATTTTAAAGTGTTTAACTAACTGACTGTCTGCGGAGAGTTAAAATAATTTTTTCCCCTTACTTTGGCCAGAACTGATTATTTTCAAGAGTGATTATCTTATTCTCTACTCCTGACACCTACCATTTAACTGTGTACAATATCACTTCCAAAGTTGTATAAATACCATAGAAAAGAATGTACAAAAGAAGCTAGACTGTGAAGGGCCTTGTTTTGGGGCTTTGTAAGGCAATTTTTCCGTACTAAAGGGTAGGGACGGTTTCCCAAGTCATATTTACATTATAAACAGCTTGATTTTAAAAAAAAAGGTTAATGACCATCACTTCTACAAATGGAGCACTTACGCTAGCAATAAAAAATAATAAGTTGTTAGGAGCTTATTTTTCATTTCTCCCTCCTTTTCGGTATTAGATATGAGATGTAATTATGCAGTATCTTTATCAAATCATACTATTATTAACATGTTATATAGTTAGGCAGTAACTACCTTAAACTGAAATTTTGCACAGTATTTCCATTTCATGTGTAACCTATGTAAGTGGATATTTTAGCAATATGAAGAAAAGTTCAGCATTTATCTGAATTCATTCAGGGGAAAAGAAGGTGATAGAGAAAGATAGATCATGCCTTAGAGACATAAGGGATGGGATCCTGGGGTGCATTAAGAAGTGCGTCTCCACTGGGCCGAAGGAGGTGATCATCCCCCTATACACAGCTTTGGTGAGGCCACATCTGGAGTGCTGGGTCCAGTTCTGGGCTCCCCAGTACAAGGGGATGTGGAGCTGCTGGAGAGAGACCAGCGCAGGGCTACAAGGATGATCAGGGGCCTGTAACATCTGCCCTATGAGCAAAGGCTGAGAGAGCTGGGCCTGTTCAGCCTGAAGAAGAGAAGGCTGAGGGGAGACCTGATCAGTGTCTAAAAATACCTCAAGGGAGGGAGTGAGGAGGATGGAGCTGGCCTCTTTTCAGTGATGGACAGCGATAGGACTAGAGGAAACGGCCACAAGCTGAGGAAACAAAAGTTCCACAGGAGCTTAAGAAAACATTTCTTCACTGTGAAGGTGAGAGAGCCCTGGAATAGGCTGCCCAGAGAGGTTGTGGAGTCTCTTTCTCGGGAGATCTTTAAAATCCACTTAGATGCAACTCTGTGCCATGTGCTCTAGGTGATACTGCATGTGCACAGCCGTTGGACTAGATAAACTCTGAGGTCCCTTCCAACCTTAAGCATTCTATGATTCTATGATAACCAGAGTTAATCCTTACATAATCTCTAAATTCTTACAGCTTGCATCAATGCTGTAGTTGCTATTACATATCTTACAACAATGCAATTGCTGCTGATGTGTTTTCCAGTGAGCATCAGTATTTAAAGGGGGTGGAAATTTTTTGGTTTCTCCTAATATTCCTGCTTTACACTATGCTGATGAGGAGGTACGAAGTACTGACTAAAGAGACTCCTTAGCACTTTATATTTTCATCTTTATTCCATTTTAAGTCCATGTTACTGTTTCAAGAAATGGATTTCAATCAACATGAATTAATTTTTTCAGTACATGAAATCATTGTGATTAACACAGAATGAACTAATCATCTAAAACAACCCAGCCGCTCTTTTTCCTCTGCAAAATACTCATGGTTTTGCATTATTATTGCACATTTTTCCTTGTTATTTTTATGGGTTTTTTTTTCATTCTTATTGGACTGCAGTTCTACTTTGATTTCATGAACTCAAAAAGTTTTCTTGCATATGACCTATTTTTTAGTACTCTGAACTGCTGTATCATAACTATATGTCATACATCTCTCATATACAACCAAAAGTGCTTAAAATCATAGCTACACTCGCATAAATCAGTAGGTTGCCTTAAAAATCATGAACAGTTTCCAGGATAAAAGTACATCTGTGTTCCTTTAATTTACCCCTTGGGTTTCCAGCCTATAATGTTAAGCTGAAATCATATTTTCCAGCTTTTCTCTCCTGTACTTTCAATTTCCTTTTATTTGCACAAGTCTGTCTAAATTAAAAAAAAAAAAAAAAGAGAAAAAAAATATAAGAGAAAAGAAAAGAGAAGGGAAGGGACGGGAAG
>JAUBOD010000819.1:7475810-7493441 GCA_032353885.1 Nothura maculosa | reverse complement strand
GAGAAGAGAAGAGAAGAGAAGAGAAGAGAAGAGAAGAGAAGAGAAGAGAAGAGAAGAGAAGAGAAGAGAAGAGAAGACCTTACTCTCCCATGAAATAATAAGAACTGTTAACTCAGGATACAATACTTGGTCAGAATTAGCAGAAAGATTTTTCTTTTGTTCATCTGTTGAACAAAATTTACACAGAAAATTTAGCTGATCTTCAGTTCTGCACAATTAGCTAGGGAGGAAAAGAATCTGGGCTTGCATTCATCATATCAAGTCTTTGAAACAATATCTGTCTTCCATGCCTTCACAAAAAACAGCAATTAATATTTCAGATGTTTAGTTTACTTCTCTAATCAATCCAGAGTGGATTTCGTTGGCTCAGTTTTTTTGAAAACATCTGATTCATTCTAGCTTGACTTTTTAACTCCTCATTTTTCATTAATTTACATTCAACTATGTGCACTTGAAAATTTACTGAAACTTGACGTAAAAAAAGCGTTACATACTTCGTACTTCATGTTATCATCCATCAATAGCTATCTCTGAGAAGTAAACCAGCACTCTTTTTTTTGATTATCCTTTCACTACAACATGTTAGTTCTTTCTTGTTATACTTTATATCTCTTTCTAGTTGTATATTATTTTGCATTTTGGCTTTCTCATTTTTTGTCCCTAGAGGTGTTCTTCTGTAGTTATCTGCAGTTATTTGACCTACTTTTCAATATTACTTTTCTCAACATTTGTGATCATTAAAAAGCTGATGATTTAAACAAGTATATCATTTTAAATATTTTCTAGACTTTCTCCACATGATGCTTGTGCACTATTAATATCATTTCCTTCAGGAATTGTCTGAATCATAATAAGACTGAAATGTCACAAATGAAATATGAAATGAAAGTCATGGATGGGATTTTGATTACAGAGATATGTACATTATGAAAGGATGCATAAAGGACATGAAAAAAAAAGCAAACAAATAGGTGTGGTAAAACTTCAGAGTCTGAAGAATTCAGTTTGGCAAGGCTGCTTCCAGGCAAACAGACTTCTCATCTTGTATGACTGGCTTCTATATATGCTTAATAAATATTTTATTCCTACTCTTCTGCCTGCACAATCCATTCCTTGCTAATGAAAGTTGTTTTCAGAAGCTCATCTATTTATATCCAGCTACTTCTCATGCAAAAACAGATTGCTTTATATAGAGAAGTAAGATAGACATAAAGATAAACATAAATATAGATGCCCATTGATCTCATCTTAACTGCAGTTATATTTCATATTACAGGAGTAAATCTAAATTCAAGGATACATTAGTATAAAGCCAGTGCATTTAAAATTAGTTTCAGACATGTATTGTTATGATGCTGAACCATTTGTTCATCGTGCTGAATCTCCTCATGGATAGAGCTTTAAGAATGCAATATACCATCTGCTAAAGAAAAATCATTAATTACACTCAATATACTTCATTAAAAATTCCACTGGCAAAAACCTTTGGTATTGCTTCAAGGATTTTAATATCTGTCTTTTAAGGAGCTCAGGTTAGTTAAGTATACTGTCATTTTTCTTAAGCTATTTCTCTACATACGACTTCAGACATAAAATATTATGATGTCCAAATTATTATATACTCCTTAATACTTTGTCTTTCTTATATTGCATGATCAAAGACATTGTGATACAAATGACGAGAGTAACCAGAGTTCTGTTTACTTTATCAGAGTGTCTGATTTCAAAATCTGACAAAGGCTGAGGTCAGTGCTTCTAAACTATCTTGATTTGTAAGAAAAAAATTCTTCTCACTTGGCATGAAATAACAATCTGATCCTTAAAACTTAATTTTGACACAGAAGTGGAGAGGCTAAGTTTCCTATCAAAAACTCATTTCTAGAGTCTATGTCAGATATACATTTTCAACTTTTTAAAAAGAAGTTATAAATCTATCCATCTGTCTAAGATTTTAAGCTCTATGTTGATATATGTTTCCCAGATATTTCAGTTCTTTGGCATATATTAAGTAGAAATTTAGAACATAATAGTGTCTTTTCATTTTAAAATTTATTAATGTATTTTAAAGTATAGAAATAATAAGACTAAGGTTCACGTCCATGTCTTTTTTATACACTGACAATATTGTAAAAAGAACGAAATACAGAGCAAATTCATAGAACATAAACAGGATGGTATAAGTATAATCCACTAAACAAATATAAGTGAAAGAAAGATCATTTTTATGCACTGCTTTTGTGCTTTTGGAGGGGAAACTGGGAAAAGTTTTATTTTAATTACAATGAAAAAATAAATTAACAAAATGAAACCATTTACAACAAACGCAGTATAGCCTAAAACATAAAAGTAACCTTCTTCCAGGACCTGTACTTAGCACTTTGATCACTCTTCCAAAAGATCTGGAAACCTGAGTAACAGACAATACCATGTCTGCTTTACACTGTGTTGTATTTGCAATGAACTTTACATTAGAGGGTAAAATCAGGAAAAGCCCAGTGTTTGTCTAACAGTTACTCAAGTTCCCCCTTACTCTCTCTAGCAAACATTTCCTGAATCAGAGCAATCCCAATCCTATTAGGAATGGTGGAGGATTCCTTTATTTAGTCTATTTAGTAGTCTGATAGCTAGAAAGATGAGGAGTTAATTTGCCTTAGGCTGATGAAAGATCATTCCAGCAGCCTGTTCAAAGAATGATCTTCTCCCCCAGGGACGCTGAACCTCCTCCAGATGACTTTTATAAAAAGTTTCTCATTGTTAGAAATGTGGCTGGGGTGAGTGCTCAGACCCTGGGAAGAACTAGGTTATCCGAATCCTAATTTACCAGCCCACCAGGGAGGAAAAGGAAACAAACTCTTATGCTAAATGTCTTTTCTCCAGCCCATCTCTCATAGTAGTGTTTGAAGTTTGTGTGACCCCACTGAGATGGGACCAACTCTCTCTGAAAAACACATCTGCTCCACTTAATTTTATCTGTCTTATACAGAGGTCTAACCTACCCTGGTTGTCTAGCTCTCTTTATAGGCAACTGAGAAAGAAAGAGATGGTGCCAGAGGGAGGTTTGTCATTACTAAGGAAGCGACCTTTGAGGCTGGTGGATAACTCTTCTCTAGACTGATTATTCCTGAATGAAGACTAATCCTGGACAAGTATTTTCAATGAAATTCTTAGAATGTAGGTGGTTTTAAATGTGTGAAACTAATTTCACCCAAACTTGCATCTTCCAGTAGGACCTAATCATTTATTTTTTATAATATCTGAGTTGGATTTCTGAATGCCCAAACTAGACACTAGATACTGAATATCATCTTCTGTCCTTCACTCAGCAGTACCTGTTAACATTTTGCATGGTTACACATTAATAATATCTGCTTGAGCTGCCTGATATATTTTATTTACAATTTGGATGTAAAAGCAAACAAACAAATTAAATAAACAAACAAAAACTTGTCTTAGATTTGTATTAATCAGTAGAGTATCTCTTTCTCTTTTTTTAACTGGCATATATAGTCAATTAGCCTACTTTAAGGCCATACTTCTCATAGCCTGAATCTAAATATTTTAATAGACCGAGATGTCAACATATTTTTTTTGATCTTGTTTTTAGTCCCAAAATACTGCATGCTCTGAATAAAGTTAGGTGAAAATTCAACTCCAGTACTTACGTAGTAGTAGTTGCCTTTCACTTTTAGTATGTGCCCTTTCTGAAGCAGCATAAATTCCACACTTTCTCATTTCAATAAAAAAAAAGCAAGCAAACAAAGCAAAACAACTTTGCTCTTTCAGATCTGTTTTGTATTCATGAGGACTCCCAGGGAAATCATTCAAGAAAAAAAGTTCATGCTTTCACCTTCTCATGAACTCTTCAGAAAGCAGAAACACAATCATTTATTTACAAGCCAGAGGAAAAAAATTCATGGAACCTCAGAGTTTGAACACGTTACTATGCAATTCAATGTAAAAATAATTATGTTAGAGACTTCAGGTTAGTTAAACATATTATTATCATGTTTGTTTGTGTATATGTGAGAAAGAGGGAGTTAATATACATCAGATTTCTTGGTCATTCACTTAAAAAAAGTATACTAAAGTCAAAAAATGTATTTGTTTTCATATCCATGGAATCAGATCCACAAAACCAAGAAAACATTTTGCCCCAGAACAACAGATTTTTGGGCACAAAAAGCTGGATTTAATGCCCAAGTACTTAGACAATGATATGTGTTTGATACATATTTTTGGTGATCTAACTCTGACTTCTTTGGCATTACCATTAGTCACCACTGATATTGTTAAAATGCACCCTTACAGCAAGCAAGCCATTTGATTTTATGTGTATTTCCAAAGGAGACAAGAATGTTACCATCATACTACAGAAAAGAGAATTTTAAGTAGCTAAACCTTTGTAATAAGACTGTTGCTGCTTCTACTGATATATTCATAACTAGGCCTGATTAGAAGCTGAGATAATGCTGAGGGCATTCAAATAGTTCACTACTTTCTCTTTTAGAATTCATATTGCATTTCAAATGGACTAAAGACATAACACATGTTCTATCTGGACAGTTATAAAATGTGCATTGAAGAGGTTAGCTATAATCTGAGCAGTTGAATCAATAAATGGTTTATGCCAGTAGATTCTTCTTGGCAAGCAACTCCTGACTCCAGCAACAAGGGTTTCAGGAGTGCTTGGATCCTTCCCTAATTGGTAATAAATAATTTGTGGTTTTTAGAAGTATCTTCCTTGCTTGTTGTGCCTTTCTATTGTGCAAATAGGTCTAAATGTCAAGCCTGGACCGAAACAAAAATACTAAAAAATCAGTAATGCAAAAGATTATTCCTTTCCAAACTGCCTAAAGATGCATTTGGTTTCAAATTTTGATTATAGTTCGCCATTGAGCCCTGGCAGTCATAAGTACTGGATAAATGGCTCAGACAAACATTGACTTGATGAAACTGCTGTTTTTCAAGGAAAAAATACAATGAGATCAATTTAGGTTAAGAATCAGGACACCTGTCAAAAGGATATTTGGACAGTAAAATAATTTCTGAAACATTATGGGAATGATTTGAAAAAGCGTGAAAGACAGTAACACTGAATCTTAATTTTTAACTACTGGTGTCTAAAGACATAATGACTAGCTTGTGTAACTGGAAGGCTTACTCAGAAAAAGAAATCACATATTTCCATGTAATTAAACTATGCAATATTTTTAGCTTTAGCAAGTGTCAGTTGAGGGTTCTTGAATCAACTTTTAATTAAAACTTGAGATTTAAAAATTGAGTACATTTCTTTCTCTGTGTTTTAATTACACTAGAAGACAATGACATTCAGTGACACATTGCAGTGCAGAAGAGCTAGACAATCAGACCATTACCTGTCCAATAAGTAATGGTCAATTCAAATGCTTCAATAAATTTGTCAATTATGTTTATTCATGAGATGAATGTAACAGTGTCTTCTTAAGGTTCCTTTTCACAGACAAAGAAGTTTATACTCTTCTATTAGCTTTCTTGTTAACTTTCAGTAAATGTAGTATTAATAATTAGAGAGCATTTGTATGGATGCATGCACATCAGGGAGAACACAGAGAAAGACACAAAGCTGTTGAGCTTCCTTCTGGTTCCTAATGTAATCTATAATTCTTTCTTTTCTGTGTCCATAATTTTGTAGATATTAACAGAGGCAATTGTAAGGCAGCTAAGACCTTTAGTTATGTGACTAAAGATCCCTTTCTAAGTATTTACATGCCTCAGAATCTCACATGGTGAAAAATATCATCCCTTATATTACTGAACCAATTCAGAATATATTTGGATTGTCTAATGAAACTAGATATTGCTGCAGCAGAATTAATATGTACCACTTTCAGATAAGTATCTTCCCTGGAGAAAGTGTGCAGAGAACAGAACTTACATTTGTTATAATAGGAAAGATTACACTGTTGTAAACTTGTCTTTTGTTGGACTGTTCATAAATCCAATTTAAAAATATTAACCTGGATTTCATGACTGTTTGTTTAAATCTCATCTGGACCATTACACTAAAAATCCTGATATATTACTAAATTTCAATATTAGATTTATTTTCATGCATTTTGATTCCTTTCAAAATGCATATTCCTATTAATAATATATCATATACTTAGGTCCAATTTGTGCAGTGACACTTGAGAAAATGACACCTTTGGAGCATATATATGTGCTAATGCATTCCAATGCCATCTTTAAAATAAATATAAATCAGACTTATTCTGATGAAACTCTTTAATTATGCATTACTTTTTATCTCATTGTTTGTTTAAACATTGAAAGTTTTTGCAGAGCTGACATTGAACCAGTGGTTTGTACTGCTGTGTCCTAAAGGCATTGGTAATTCCAAAACAGTTAAGAGATTTATGAACTACCTTAGACAAATTTTCTGAGTATCCTTCAAAGACCACACCAAATTATTAGGATGCCATTTTTACTTTTTAAAAATTAAGGAGAAAATAATGACTTTTCTCATCAATCTACGAAGACAAAAATTGCATTTTCATCATCTCTTGTAATATTTTTATGCCATATTCCTTTTATTTACCACAGACTAAAATTTCATGGTAGGTTTCTTAGCAGGATTTATGAAGTATTCAAATGGAGTATCATAACTTGTAACAAAAAACTGTTCTCTGTCTTCTTTCTTTTTTAATTTAGTATTTTTTTATGTATGCATGTTAATATTCCTGGGTTCAGTTCTCTGATAAGTCTGTGAGCCATTGTGATGCAGTAAAAAAGAAATAAAAACATTTTTATGCATTCGCGAACCTATTATATCTTTCAACATTTGAGAATTTTAGCTCTTCTGTAGAGCCATTCCACTTGGCAGCTAAGACTTGGCAACTTCTCCAGGAGTTTCTTCAATATGGAACTATGAAGCTTTATCCTCAATAATTGATTATCTATGTAACACTCTAAGAATTTTGGGGATATTCTCTACCTATACTATTCTCATGTGCTCTGTTATGTTCATGTGCTCTGACTGTGAACATAACAAAGTGACTTTGAAATTAATTGAAGAAAATATGTGCTTGATTACCTTTTTTTAATGAAGGACCAGGTAACAAATGTATAGTGTTGAGTCCAGGTTCTGTTAGATTCTCTATTTTAGTATTGCCCTTAATAGGACAATAATAAGGTTGGCCTTATTAAGGTTGGGGACTATTTTCTCCTATTTAGCTAAAAAAAAAAAAAAAAAAAAGGCTCTGGATATTTGGAATTTCCTTTCCCTATTTAGTTCCGATTGCTATTGTTGTTATGGTCAGGCAGATGTTTACAATAAGCATCTGTTTTCCTTGTTAACTCAGTGCGGACTTTCCTTTTGGCCCTGCAGTAAAACACAAAAACTAGATTGTGGACTGTTTAATAATAAGTTTATTTAATGAATTTATGGCAAGACTGAGCAGAACAGGAATAGCTTGCCAAATATGTGAAATAATTGCTAAGAAAATGCAAGAAATTTGCACATACTACATTGCTTTTTATAGTAAATTTTGCAGGATACAGCAAATTCTTTTGAGGATTGATTATAAGAATACTTTCAAAGGCAGAAAGAACAATTATTTATCTATTTTGCATGGAAAATTAATGGGGCTTAGGTATACCACTATACTTCGCACAATCAGGTTCTTCAACAGTGGCACAATTTGCAGTTTTCCATGTGGTTGTCAGATATGATTTCCAGTTACTGTGTCACATTTTTGTAGCTTCCAGAGTAATTTTATTTGTGAACTTCTAATTTTTTATTCCAAAGTTTCTTTTTTGTTTATTTGTTATCCTTCATATCCATCTCCGCAAGGCAAAAAGAAAGGAAATGAATGAATAAATAAATAAGTAATATCTGACAAAATACTAGCACTTCATTAGGAATTATTTTAATATTAGGCATTTTGAGAGGGTCTTCATTATAAACTGCCTCCTTTTACTTGACTATAATGATTTTCTTTTAAGAAAAAAGTGTACTGAAATCCATCTTAATTTTCACACAGTTCCAAGAGGGCCAGAGCAAGATTATTCAAGAGGATGCTGCACATGCAGGATACTTATACATATTAGTTTTTTCTCTGTGTTTTATAAACTAACTGTTGTCCCTGCTAATCTGACTAGTCAGTCTTTCACACCTTCGGGATGTTTAGAAGGCTGCTGCGGTACCTACTTCTTCTAATACAGTAGTTTTTACTGGATATTTGTCACGCTATTTCTTTTGACTGTCTTGTGACATACATAATAGAGAACAATGTATTCATTTTATTGCTTTTGACACTCTTTATTCTTTTAAATTACCTCATTGGTCTTCTTGCTCATCCCTAGTATGTCTGTTTTCCTGTTTTCTGTCAGCATACCATGTCAAAAAATCTATCAGATTTATCACTACTAAGACAGAAAATTACTGCAGATGTAAAAATCCACACTTACTGTTTATGCATCTTTTTATATTAGAACATCACAAAATCTACTTTACAGAAACTGTACGAGCCTGGAATTCAGTGCCCAAATGGAGGAGTTGTACCATTAATCAATATTTCTACATATACATAGATACATACATACACATAGATACAGTCAGTGACTTTAAAAAAACAGACCACCACTTACTTTTGGAATACTCTAAATAGAAGTTTGACAATTGTGCAGAATAATTTCAGTGGAAAATATGGACTGAGATTCAAGAAAGAATATCTATGCACTGTGCATTTATCGTCTTAATGTTTGTATGGTCTGTTGAGTCAAAATGTTTGGAGCACTAGCAAGAATAAGGGATAAGATTTTCAAATGCCAATTTTGAATATCACTGTTTGAATCAAGGCATACTTAAACCTGAAGCGTCCCACATGCTAGTTAATAATCCTAACTGAATATGATAAAAGTAGTGATACTTCTTCAAGATACATGAGAGAGACAAGGAGAATCCCAGGATCCTGAATATTTGAACAAGGATTTCAAGAAATCTTGTTGAGCAATGTTAGCATGTAGATTGGTTTATATTATCTGGGAAGTGACTGATCTGGGTTCTCTAGACTACCTTTCTAATTAACAAATAGGTGCTTTTAGGATATAATTTATCTAACCAATTTTATTTGCATACTTCAAATGAAATAAATAGCACCCTACACTTTAATGACTGTTGGCTTCACATTGACTAGATATTTACTTTCTGCAAAGGCACAGGATGAAGCACATGAGTGTACATGAAATGACTTTCTGTAAAATGATTGAATCCAACTGTGTTCTAGGTTCCTACACTAAGCAGAAGACAGGAGGACCTAGATCAGCAGATACATTCTTCTCACAAATTTTAGTCAATTGAGAGTTGACTTCACAACTCTCAACACATTCATCTCAACACCTACCTTATGCTGTTAATTATGGCATTTTTGAGATAAGTAATAATTTACACTGAGTACAGAGGAAGAAAAGTGATTAATTTAAACTTAGACAACTAACCTGTAGGTAACTAAAATAAAAGAAATAAGGGAATCCCTCAGATTCTGAATTGGTTTTGAAAAGAATGTTATGAAGATTTGATCTATGTTGTTAAGTTGAAGGTGTTGCAAAGATGATCCCTACTACAAGGACACACTGAATATTCTTTGATGATGGTGTTGGTGATTTTAAGCTTAAAATGCTAGGATGGAAGGTTAGCATGTTCAGATCTTTGATTTATAAATGTCAGCGAGGTATTGAGGTCAGTGGAAACTTGACATGATATCTTACAATTGGAATTAAGTGATAAAGTAACTTGTATGTGACATCAGAATTACAGCAATGGAAGATCTGTCCTTATTTCTTGTTTGACCAGCTTCCACAATTTTTTTTCCAGATATCAGTATGTGTTTCAGCCTCTATTCTGGCCAGCAATAAAGCTAGTCTGGCAAGCTTAAGTGTAGGCCCTCATATTTGGAAAGACTTTTTCACCTTTGATACTATTCTGCATGAAGTAAGCAAAGCCTCTGTGTAATTTTGAGAAATAAGGCAAAGGGATGGAAGAAATAAAAGTGACCAGAACTTTAAAAATTTAACTTCTGCAATAATCCTGATTTATATAATAAACATCTAACACAAATAACAATGACAAATGCTCGGCAAAGGACATTTCAAAGCCATTGGCTGCTCTATTACTTATTGGCAACAGCTGTACAGCAATGATGAGGGGGGAAAACAATGCATATAAGACCGTTCTATTAAGTAACTGTGTTCTCTATAGAGTAATTTCCAGGCTAAATAGTTGTCATAAGAAATCATTTCCATACGAAATGAATAAAAAAGATCTTCCTTTTGTAGATTTCTTTAGACTCGCATGTCTTATATTAGGAAATTCCAGCCTGTTTAATCTAAGCAAACATGCTCAAAATTAACTACAGACTCTGCTGAGGAAATTTGTGCAATAATTGTTAAGATTTTCAAATTATGGTGTTTTGATCCCTTGTAAGTTAATAAACTAGAAATTACTACAATTTAATTGGGAATTTTTTATATTTTTACAAGTACTGTATTCTGTTAAATAAATAACAATGGGTCAAATTATATTTTTCTTTTATTCAAAGCAAAGAAAGCTTTGCCAAGTGTGAATATGTGTTTGCAGACCAGAGAATAACCAAAAAGAAAAAAAAAGAAAAAAAAGGATTACTAGTATCAACTTCTGATACTTTCCACAAGAAATCGAATATTGATATGAGACAATTAAAGAGAGATTGATTTAGATTTCTTAGCTGTTGTTAATATTTTTTTTCTTTGCTATATGCAAACATCATATTTACTAGAGTAAATCATCACAGTCATATTTAATTTCATAGAAAGACAAGAAAACACATTTACTGGCAAATATAAAATAAAACTATAATGTATTTTACTAAGTTCTCTACAAAATATATATTGTATATCAAATATAAATTTTCCTAAGTCAGAATTAGACATCTCAAATTTAGTTCAGATATATGAAGGAAGTTTTCCAAGAGAATGACAATTCTTCAAAAATATCAACTTGTCAGAAACAGAAGATGGGATGCCTTCATTCTGGCAAGCTTTCACAGAATCCTGATTATTACTCTCACAGTTTTCTGAATACAAAATAGAGGACAAAAAAGATGACCACAAACAAGTCCTTGAACCTGTTGGACTGAGACTCCATAGAATCTTAGGTTAGAAGCATTAGGTGGACTTCACAGAACTATGGACTATGACATTCCTTGCTCTTTTTAGTAAGCGAAAACACAAGCTTTGTCTCTAGCCACAGATTTCAGGGTTAGGGTTTGCCCAATGATAGTCTTTTCATTGACTTCAGAAGGGCTTTCAGTTAGATAACAGATCTTATTTCAGATAAGATCTTTCTAGATTGTGGTATCTTCCCTCATTTAAAGCACGACAATGTTTCTCAAACCCTACTAGTAAATTAGAAGAAAAACACCTTGCAAAAGATTTTTAGACTAATGTCCCTAACAACAGCCTTAATTTTATATAGCCTTAACTATTTTATCTTCAAACTCTGCAGACAATTATAATCTTGTTGTTGTTATAGTTCATGCCTAAATATGAAATAGAATGCTCAGAAAAATCCTCTCTTATTTGCTTTAGCAAATACCTTTAGAAAGTTTGATCCTTTCCCTTACACCTCTCTCAAACTTGACATCTACATGGATATATAGGTCTCTGATATAGATTCAGGCCATAACTTAAGCAAAAAGTGTCTTCCTAAATGACTAATGACATGCCCATCCCAATTGAATTTACATTATTCTAAATGAAAAAAATAATCCTTTTCTAACAGAATGAGGAAAAAATGGTAGCCAGAAAAGACAGAAAGTCTATGAATATTGGGTAAGATATTAGGAAGATGAAATATTCAAATCCTTCAAAGATGAATATTTAATCTGATAGTGTTGTACAAAAATACAACAGGAGATGTTTCAAAAGTCTCCAGTGGTATTTTGTGTATTAAACTACCAGGAATTTTGAAACTTGGATGAAACTTACTGTTCAAAGTCAGGAAGGAAGATTTGAAGCATAGGGCAATTTTAAATATCTCTAAGTGATTCTTTTTCTCTTGTTAACAATTGAAGACTACTAGAATAGAAAAAAGGGAGATGGTTTTATTTTTTTTTCTATGGGAAATATCACCCAGCTTACTTTCCAATAGAAGGAAGACATCATAACTGATAGTCCTGTTTAAGGAAATTTTCCACCATTGATCGGAAGTTTCCATCTCTGAGGGGAAAACTTTAGAACGTCCAGGTGGCCAACAGACGACTTGCTGGAAAACCCTGTGACCTATCAGAGGCTCCTTTTGCTGGAGGCTCCTTAAATTTAGTTTTGCTTCAGGGTACTGAGGGACTACTTGTTCAAACACCATCCCTTAATTTAGCAGTCTTCATTTAAGGAGTGCTGAGCATTCATTTTGATAATATTCCTATAGATATTGTAAGTGCTCAGCACTCCTGAAAAGTGAATTACTTCTTCTATTTAAGTGTCTTGATTTAGACCCTGCACTTTCAAAACTTTGGCTTAGGCCACTATAGGATATTTTAATTAATAAAGCAATACTAAAAAAGTGAATAAAAGTTATGCATTTTATATTAGTTTAGACAATCTCTAATCTCAAATATTTCCAGCTTTGAAATTGAGTCCTAGGAAAAAATAATTTAGTCTTTATAAAAATAATCCTCTTCATGAATTATTTGACTAATGTTACCATATGAAAGCAAGATTCTAAAGGTTTTGCGGGGATATTATTCAAAAATTAGGAACATTTCCAAATATTTGGTAAAGAATGCAACTATAAATCTTTAGGGTCAAGTACAAGGAATGTTTTATTTTGAACACAATTCAGACAATCTCTTAGTGTGCTTCTTTGTTCTCTACCTCTTTAAAGCCCAAGCAATCAGTAATTCAGAGTATGTGTCTAATGTGTACTTACACCCTCTGTATTTGGAAAGTGTAATATAGTACATTTTTCTTAACTGTTTGAACTGTTGATACTCTAAAGCAAACAATAAAAGTTCACATTCTTTCTGTTATATAGAGCAACTGCTAGATGTCAAATTACCCTAGACATTTTGCTTCAGCAGTACAATTAATAGTTCATTTTCCATCCTTACAGAAGCACATTCTGTTTATAATGTAGAAAATAAAGTCAGGAATACAAAAGAAAGACTACTTGTAAACAGACTAACACCTTACCTTCAAAGCAGAGAGGTGGAAGCTATAGGTTTAGAAGCTCTTTTTTGTTCCCCATAAGGCAAGTGACATTGGATTTCATCATATGCTAATCCAGTACTCTCTTCCAGTCCCTCAAAAGGGGAAATCAAGAGCTCATTGTATAATAGTTAATTCCAGCACCACTGGGAACACTATATTTAGGAACAACAGATGTAGGATGAGGTGTAAGTCAAAATCCAAAACAGCCTAAATACTGCATTTTTTTCCAAGACCTCCTAAAAAGACAAAACAGGCTTCTTGAATTTAAATAGTTTTGTACTAAAGCCATAATAGTAATAAAACAAGAGAGATGAAAAATCTGTATTTTTGCATGCAAAACTGATGCAGACTTAATACTTGCTTACACATGTGCGCTAAAGCACAGACAGAATTTGATCTTCTGAATATTTCATTAGAGTGCTGACAGATAAACATCTGAGATACAATTGCTGAGATTGTATATGAAACAATTATGCCAACAGAGAGTAAATAAATAACAGAATACTCAATCTCATTTTCACTGTCTTTCTCTCTCTCTCTCCTAATTGTACCCACTATAAAAATTGGCTCATATATACTTTTGGAAAGATAACTCTATGCGTTTGCAATGTTCATGATTCATACAGAAACACCTGAGAAAAGACCAAATTATAAACTCAAGTAAGTTAAACCATGTGAAAACTAATTCCAATAGTCTTTATTGGACTTAATGGCTATTACTTAGCTCTGAAAAGTCTCATATAGAGACAACATTCCATAGGGTTAAAGAAAATCTAGGCTGAAAGTCAATGGCTGTACCAATTTTTAGGTAATGTTATTAAACGTTTTGTAAGAAACTGATAAGCACAGTAAACATTATTTGGAAAGTTCTAATGATCAAAATGCATCCTTTTCCTATAAATAACTCTATTATGAAATTCTACCGTATAAATATTTCTCTATTTCAGTACATCAGCCTGCAGCTGGAGAATTAGCCCAAGTTCACATATTTTACAAATTAGGACTATTATGACTATGATTAATTAATAGGAAAATGGCTACATTTGCAACTAAATATTTTGACAATGAATAATTTATAGAGGTTTACTTTTAGAATAGTGGTAAAGTGAGCTACATTTCATATACTGCACAATAAATTCTCTCTAAAGTAGTGCATTAAAAAAAAATTGCAAACTTAAGAATCCATTGCTCATTTCCACATAAAATTTGAAGATCTATACACAATATATTTGGGATATAGTGCTAAAATATATGATAGTCTAAGAAGAATAGAGGATCTGTTAATTTCAGAAAGAAAATAATGCTGATTTTTTTTCTAGGAGCAAGATCTTCATGTTAAGTTATTCATTAACGTAATCCTCATCCTCATGAAAATGGTCCTTTGTGAAAATAGAGAGAAATATTCTGTAAATTAAACTTGGCCCAGTGATTTAAAGAAGCAGATATCCTGTAACAGGGTGAAAAGATAAGTTATCTTAATTTATGAGCTTTACAGTCCTGAGTCATGTCCTGTTATGGTTATTATATTTACAAGGGCTATATGACTGTTAAAATAAATAATAGAACTATGACAATTCAAAATACATGATGAGAATGCTCATAAAACCTTCAAAACATACTGAAACCACAATAAAATACTTAATTTTAGTTCACAGCAATTTTCAATAACAGCAGTGATGTGTAAAAATATGCCATATTCATTTTAGTAGAAACCTTAATTATGACTATTAGAATCTAGAATTAAGATTTATTCTTCTCTAGAGTTCAAATAATTGGTGGTAATGTGTTCTCTCTTGAGACAAATAGAACTGAGATGGTGATGAGAAGAGAAGTACTGACTTGTCACAGACTATTCATGGATGTGGCATTATCACAAGAAGAGGCAAGAGAATTGAATCCTTTGTGTATCTGGTTGGTTATATGACACTGAATATCAATCAAGGATGAAAAAAATGTGCTAAGTTTCAAAGCGAAACTCTTCATTGCATGCTAGATGTAGAAACAATAGTAGAAAATTATTTTCCATCCAGAGTTAGCAAAGCTCTTTTCACTCTAACGGTCTAATGTGAACTGACAGTGAAATATATCCCCAGAGAACCAAAGCACTATGTTGTAAGTGAGGTAAAGACAGCACAAATCCATTATTACTGACATAAATACTAGTTTATAGATTTCAATAAGAAGCAAGATTTTTTTTTTAAGATTTCTGTAGATTTGTAACCAGTATAAAATTAGATTTGGATAACAGATTCTTTTCTCTTTTCGTTTCCCTCTAGTAAAAAAACACTGACAATTTAATTGCCATGTTACGTGTTTCATCACCTGAAAAGAGAGAAAATAGAAGACTCCGGTTTGAATTTTATTGTTGATGTACCTTACTAGAGCTGTGTACAATCTTAAGTCCTTGACACAAACAATAATTATTCTTCCTTTCCAAGCACATAGTAGCAGAATCCAAGCCATGACTGCTACTTTGGTTTGTATGTAACCTTGAAGACCTGCTGAGCAGTTGTACAGCTCTAACTTTATTGATATTTATGTCATCTATGTCTATTGCACCATATTTTTGTAGTTTGAAACTTTCAAGTTTCCACTCATTGGTAAACAAATGAGCTTTTACAAGACTGAACAGAAAACTATGTGACTGCTGTAAGGATGTACGCATTCAACAATTCAACAGCTCCACAACTCAACACAGAAATGCTAGTTGCAGGATGATACGCTGAGGCTATTAGTATTTTAGCACCATGGCCTGTCTTTCTCTCATAGAATCCTTGTATGAGGGACCTGTGAAGGGGGAATGACTGTTGGCGTGCATTTGGAAAAGAGTTTGTAAACACAAAAGTTCTGGGAAGTCACTTTTTGCTGAAAGTAAGCCTCCCAAATTGCTTTCATACTCTTTGATTGTTATTACTGTTGCTTTCCTCATGTATGATCTATATAGGAGAATTCATTTCCATATTTAAGTCTCATACCTCGGGAAAATTAAAGTCTGAATGTTACAGTATTATGATAACACTGGACATTCAGGCAATCTATCCTACCTGAAGAAAAAAAAAATATTAAGAAAAAATCCTTAAAACAATTTATATATGTTTCAGTATGCTAATCCCTCCCTTATAAATATCTTAACAATATAAGGACTTGGATATGCTCATTTGATGCAAAGAGGGAGATTTGCACTATGATACTGTGATTGCACTATGATTTTCAGAAAAGAGAAGAAACTGGACAGGGACTCAGCTCAGCTCTATATGTAAACTGACATATTTGCAATGAGATCACTGTAGTCATACTGTTTTACATCAGCTGGCTTTGCTAATACATTCGTCTTTTTATTTATACCCACTGAGGTACAGCGCATGAGAATTTCAGTAATTTAAAACTTTATTACTCAATTATGTATGCCTCTAAGTTGCTATTTTTTTTCTAGCTAGCAAAAGTGCTGTTTCATTTATCTTGGTATACCTTTTCTTTTTTTTTTCAATTTGTGATAGAGGCAAAAGAAAAGTGCGTACAGATAAGTGGTTTTTTTGCCATCTTCCAATTTCTTAAAAACAAATGAAAATATTTTCCTTTTCCTTTAACCTTGTACAAAGAATATATTTGAGGTCAACAAAGTAAGGAAACTTTTAGCCACAAAGGGCACATTTACATAAAATTATGAACAAATGAAAATGAATGACTAGGTAAAATTGTTGCAGACATAAGGTTTGTATAACTACCAGTGGCATAAAAGTCATTATACTTTCATTAAATATGATTTCAACATTAGCTACTGGCCCACTGGGTCAAATATTTATTTTCTAGGAGTCCCATCTGTTTCAAGCTACCAGCCAAAAGAAGTGAATAATAAAATGTATAATACACACAGTCGCAAGGTACAGAACAATATTTTTCAGGATGTTTGCTCTTCGGTTAACAAGAGCAGACAAATAGACCCACCATTGGCCAATCCGTTTTTTATTGGTGCAATTTTTATCCAATAATCTGCTATCTGTTTACTATGTTAAAGAACACTGTAAAAGCTATGTTTACGTGCTGGCTCTCATTATCATCTAAATGGTGAAATCCTTGTGGATTTCAACAATCTCTTTCTTGTTGTGACTAAGGTGCTGCAGTTAACATTACATGATAACGCTGAGGGGAAAAAAACCCAAGACAATATAACCTGTGAAACAAAGATATATTGTTATCTCTTCCATAATAAAATAGCATTTTTTCAGATTATGCACCACACAGCAGAATTTCCTCAATAAAAGGAGTTCACTATCAAACCAATAAACTCTTGTATAAAGAACGTTCTTCTGTTTACTCCTAATTCTTATTCTTCTTTTTTCTTTTCTTTTCTTTTCTTTTCTTTTCTTTTCTTTTCTTTTCTTTTCTTTTCTTTTCTTTTCTTTTCTT
>JAUBOD010000819.1:7435942-7475710 GCA_032353885.1 Nothura maculosa | reverse complement strand
TTCTTTTCTTTTCTTTTCTTTTCTTTTCTTTTCTTTTCTTTTCTTTTCTTTTCTTTTCTTTTCTTTTCTTTTTTTTTCTTTTCTTTTCTTTTCTTTTCTTTTCTTTTCTTTTCTTTTCTCTCAGACATTATAGAAATTATGATTCCTGATAACCTGTATGTGATGTATTCTAGACATTTCAGTGAAGAATCATTCTGCAATTATGCATGTAAAACTTAATCCAGTAGCTGTACGAAATTAATCCAATAGCTGTATGACTGTGGAGTATGTCAGGCACAAAGTTGTCAGATATGAAAGTTGTATCCTGGTAATCTTGACAGTTTGAGAGATGCAAATGAAAAAAAAGCTCAAAGCTGAATTCTGAAAAAAAGTTGCATTTGCATTGTGTTTTTTTGCATTTGTATGTGCACAGAAGTGATGTTCATTTCCATTGCATTAAAATTTCAGGGTATCACAGAGTATAAAAAGCCTCAAGAATTAGAACTATTGAATAGGTAGATTACTTAGACTTAAGAAATTGAGTAAAGAACATATTCTACTGTAACATGCTCTACAAAGCACATTTCTGTCTATTTTCTGTGACCTCAGTGTACCACAAGCATGGAATAAGCAACAGTTGTATTTCCCAATGATGTAGAAAGGGAGTATTATATTTCTGCAGATCATTATTTAAAAATATGTTTCTCCTTTCAATATATTTTTCTGCTTTATCAAGTCCATTTTAAGACCTCTGCTTTAGTCATTTTGAATCATAATCACAAAGTGTGCCGTCTTCTGGACATCTGCAGGGAGAATATATCTGAGTTTCCATAGTGACTACTAAATAGATTTTTTTTTCCCTCCTCCCATACCCTGTACTCATTTCTGTTAGGAATTCCTGTGTGGGAGGGCAGTTCTGTTTCATTCACACACTCACAGGCACAGATGTGGCCTATGGAGTCTACGTTTCTCTCACTTCCTGAGGGCTGAGCAATTGTAGCCCCAAGGCCATCTCCAGCTTTGTAGTAAGTAGTCAGAGCACCACGTTTGTTATGTGTATCAGCACAGCAGAGAACTTTTCAAAGGAAGGCGGAAACGAAAGGGAAGGAAAAAAAGAAGAGAAAGGGGAAAGGGAAAAGTGAAGAAAACAGGAAAGGCCTAAAGAATTCAGCCTTAGTAAAAGAATCAAAGTGTGCCATTGGAGTTCTCTAAAAACATTGAGGAGAAAAGCCCTGTTCTATCCATAGCTGGCACTGTCTGAACTGTCCCAGTTTCAGGACTATAAAGTAACATGGAATTTTTGAGCCTTTGGAACAAAATCTTACTTGAAGCTACTGAATTGATCAGTAAAATGCCATAAAATGAATTGTAATTTGATTTCTCTCCTCAGACAGTTTGTGGTGTACACAAATGTCAGAGGAGAATATGCTTAAATCATCTGATTTCTTTGAGAAATGTTACCATAGCGAGTATTTAATCATAACAGATGTAGCTCCTGCTTCTGCCAGCATGACATTCATATGACCACACGGATCAGCACAGGCCATTTCTTGCAGCAATATTTTATTGCATAACCAAACCAGAAAGAAAACTAGCTGGAAGAGAGCTGAAAGATGTAGAAGCAGCATCATTCTGAACCAAACTATACTCCATAGTATGCTTCTTAGGAGCTTGCTAAAGGAGCTCTCCCATGTATTGTAATGTAACACAGGAAATCCAGAGGCTTCCCAATGGGAAAATGCAGCTATATAGCTGAGCAAGTGGGAGTGCAGGAACTCATAGCCTTGGTACTATATTCCTGCTGCAAGAGAAGATGAAGTCTTTGCTTCTTCATGAAAAGTAGCATTCTATACACAAGCAAAATGTGAACCTGATTCTCCCAAAAGATCTTCACATATTCTCTCTGTCTACAGAAGATAAAGAGAGGTTCAGTTCAGAACAAGGATATTTCCATTTTCAACTTGACAGTATTCTCATAATGAAGAGCTGGCAAGAGGGAGCAGTGAGAGGATTTCCCTGCATTTGACTGTGATCGTACTCTCTCTACTAATAAATCCTCCTTGGTTCATAAAGATTCTTCTAAAGAGCAATTTGATTTGTGTTTGAAAAGCACTGGAGTGCATCAAATGTCATTAGTTCTTTAAATGTGTCCATGGATTATCACAAGCCTAAGGCTTTATGCAAAATTTTTGGTCTCCTGGAGCCCACTCTCCCTTTGTAGTCTTCCAAACTCAGATACTCCCATGTACTTTTACAATAGCACACAGGAAATTAGAACTTTTAACCTGTTCTCATATGAGTAGGAAGGCACAGGAGGTTAGGACCTTTATTCTGTATTCTGTATCATTGTATTTTCATGGTTGCTTCTAGAGAAACAAATCTTGAAGCAGTGGCTTTAAACTACACATACCTAAGCAGAATTAGCTATCATAAATCAGTGGTATCACATTATCATTGGATTTTGTGTGTGTGTGTGTGTGTGTGTGTGTGTGTGTGTGTATGTGTGTGCTTATTTAACTAAATCTCCCTATTTCATTCATGCCTGCCCACTAAAGTCTGTATTAAATATCCAATCCTCTCTAACCTTACCTATGACATTTTCATTTCCCCTCATTCAATTTACCTACTTTTCTTCCTTCATCCCCACTCCCATCCAACTTCTTCAGGCTCTCCATTAGTCTAGTAAAGTATCTCCTACATTTTCACCTTCATTCTTATATTACTTGAGTAGTGTCAGCTATTCCTCCATACTGAATAATTCAAGCTCTGCAACTCCCTCTTTAAATTTATCTACCTATCCATTTCCCTATGTATCTACTCCACACTACTCATATTCTTTCCTATATCCCATCCTTCTTGTGCTTCTTTTCTCCTAGTTGCTCCATTAGGAAGTGACTGCCCTCTTCTTACAAAGGAGTTATTTATTCAGGACTACTCTTTTTCAATATGCTCTTTTAGAAACAGCACAATTTTTAAAGATGTGCAAGAGGAATTCAGAATTCATGACCAATCTACATAGTTTAGGAGACTGTATGCCTGCCTTGAATGGGAGCAGCCTATATCACGATCTCTTAGGGACAATTCAGGCAGTATGCATGTACCTGTGATATAAATTATCTATAATTTATAGACTTTTCTATAATTTATAGAAAAGTCTGCTAATCATATTGATTTGTTTCAAGTTAAGAGCAATGGGATTCTTTTTTCCATGTAGACAGCATAGAGTCATGAAATCGAACTTTTTTTTTAATCATCCTTGCTAAAATTAAACAATGATTTTAATTATCATAAAAGGAAAATCATATGTTAATGATTTGCAATTTAAAATCATGTACCCCTCAGATAAGGAAAGTTTGCCAAAATTAAACTCATATAACAACAACAACAGAAGTAACTTAACAGATATGCTCTTGATTTGACCATGCTCTAAGATTAGGGGATAATTCTACCAACTCACTATGTTTTATAACCTTTCTGATCCTCTTATATTATCAATTAATTATTATTGGAGTCTCCTGTGAAGCAGGGATACATTATCTTAATTTTAAAGAAAAGTATATCCTAATTTTATAGGTTTTCTAAGTCTACTGAATCCTTATCTCATTGCCAAATTCCTTAAAACATTCTTTATGATTTAAAAAGGTCATTTGCTCTGTAAAATTGTTTTAAATGGGAGCAGAGACAAGATTAACACTGCACGTATTTGGCCAAAAAGAGCCATTGACTTAAATCAGGAAGCTACATGTATATGTCTGCAATACAAAGCTTTTGGGACCCAGCCTTGCACCTCCTGCCAAGGTGAAGACAAAGGCATTTCAGCTTTAAAATACTGTCAGGATTATTACAGAGAAGTACTATGGATGACTATATTTCTCCTCTCCATTTCCAGTAGCATCCAGTTCAAATTTTGACTGCTGTGTGACTGATGGTGGTTTTTGATACCCAGCACATATAGTAGTACATCATTTATATGAGACTCTATGGGCTGACAGAATTCTCACTGGTAGTGATTTTAGCACGCTTTGAAGAAGCTTGTCATTTCAAACTTACTGGGATCTAGAAGAGAAATACTTTTCATAGCCTCTTTTATAAGGTGACAGAAGAGGTAAGGAAAATCCCTACACAGAAAATGAAGGTTCCAATAAGCAATACTATGAACTTTCCTATATGCTTCATCCCTCATAGAGAGAATATAACGCACAGAACTTTGCATATGTTCTTGATAAATAAAAATGGCTCACGTCCAGCCTTTACTTCATATTAAATCCAACAGAAGAGATAATAGTCCAAGAAGCTGATCACACAAATAATCATTTTCTGAAGACACAACTGAAGGGATCAAAAGATACTTGAAAATTTGCTGCCAAGAACAATTCTTCTCACAGAGCTTCACACATTTAAATGCAGTTGACTACAGTGCAAGTTCTGTAAGTTGGTTTTATGGTAAATTCAGTTGTAAGCCATGATTAATCTAATATGTTGCAATCATTTCCTTTAAGATAGATAAATTTTACCTTAAATGGAGTTTATTATTCTGACCTGATGTTCAATAGATGCAGAGAATTCCTAAGAAGATTGCATGGTAGATATCTTCATTTAGTCAGATAAATCTTATCCCTGCTTACTGCAGAAATCATCATGTATTCAGCTTACATATATCTGTAAGGTATGTTAGTGAGAAGATGTGTTCTTTTGTCATTTGCTGTGCATGGACTCATTAACTATGGCTTTTCAGTTCATATTAAAAGTGAAAAGCAGGAGCAGCCTCCAACACTTGTGTGTAGCATCTGGTGTTTTCCTCTCCACAGGAAAACCTGTGAAAGTTTACCATTCAAATCCTGTAGGGGTTTGGTTTTCAGTTCAGATGAACAAGAAAGTTTACCTGCCCCTACCTCCACAACTAGCGTACTCAAACTGCAAATAAATGCAAATTATAGGAGGACAAACATACTTCTAAATTTTCATTTTCTATAAGATATTATTTTCTTTGACTATTGTCACAGTTTCTGCCATCATCAAGGATATTGTCATGTTTTTTTCAAAAAGATTGAGATACTGATTTTTTGTGGGAATATTGCTAAGTGCATGCATTTTTAATGTGTTTTGATTTTCTGTTTTTTTGTGCATTGCATAGAAATATTTATGATCTATTTATCTGTGTATGTGTATGTGTGTGTTTGTGAAGTTTTCTCTGATAGTGAAGAATTGTTTCCTACGTTACATTATTGAGAATTTTGCCAGATATATTTTCAAGAATATGGTTTTCTTGGATCATTTCAAGGATACACTAGGCACACTTTGTTCTCATTTAGCATTTCTGAAGCCCTGTTTAAATGGATACAATTAAAGTCTCTTATACAACCTTGCTAAATTATTGTTCCTGATTTGAGTTTTTCTTTAATTTGGGATGATGAAGTTTCTTCAAGATCCGTGATCTAGTTCAAACAATTCCTTCCTTCATTTCGTCTGTCAAGGCACAATTGTATTATAAATTATGATTTCTATGATAGTGTACTGAATGCTGCAAAGCCTACACTCATTTAAAGAAAAACTCAGTAACTTTATTGGATGATGAGGAACTTGTAGTACTGTGCAATAAGATTGATATTTTTTCTTCACAGAATCATAGAATCGTTATGATTAGAAAAGACCTTCAAAATCACCAAGTCTAACTGACCTTCCTGTTGCTCTGGTTCATATGAGATGTCATACAATCTTACCACAGCGTCTCTCTTAGAGGACTCAGGGGTAAAAAATATAATGCAAGAAGTGTCATTATACCAAAGATATTCCATAGACACCAGAATTTGACATTTACTCTGCTTTCATGTCAGTACATCTGGTTTATATAATTTATCTCTCTCAAAAAAAACCTCTATATGTTCTAATAATTGAAATCTTCACTTGGCATGCTGCTCACCAAGTTATAGAAATTTTCTTTTACTGAAATTGATTTTGATCTGATTCTTCCAGAAAAGTGATTTTCTCTCACTGATTTTGTTTAACATTTCAGCTGATACTGGAAAAGAAAACAGATTTCTTCTGGTTCTGGCTCCTGGAGATATACATATACAATGCATCCAGTATACACTAATCATGAATACTCCTGATGATCTGGAATATAATACATAAAATGAGAATGTTTCAATTTTAAACTAAGAACTTGGCTTACCACAGGGCCTTAGCGATTGCTCAGAAATTTGGTAATATAAGATTCTGAGTTTTTATCTTGGTAATGTAAGATCTTTGAGTTTATATATTTAGGAGCAATTTTAGCATGTTATTTTAAAAAGTGTCAATTTTGATAAGGTCAATCATTTTATTTGTATTACTGAAATTTTTCTAATGTTCCAGTTTCTGATATTAACAGATAATAAATGCAAATCATTTTATTTGTAAAATTATTTTAATTATAAATGAAATGGTTAGAAAAAATATAAAAATAGAGGAAAATACATATGTGTATACATATATTTCAAGAATAAACCAAGAAATATATTTCTCAAAAAATAAGTATAATATACTGGGAACAGGGAGAAAGTTTTACTATTTCAGTAAGTCTAATTTTTGAAGCCTGAAAGAAAATTAATATTAAAAGAAATTAATATTTGAAACAGTTGAAAGTTTGAAACAGAAGTCGCAGGTGGAGAATCATTGTTCATATAATTATCATATTTCATAAATCTACAAAGTGTATGAATTTCTGAGCTGCTGTATGTTTTTTATAATTTACTTTATATTTTTCACAATAACTTTATTAAAATATTAAATTTTAGGTATTTAATGGTCTATTCATCAAGCAATTCAAACTTTTATACCATTTATTTTTGGGGGGAGGCAAAAGCCCTGTTCACACCTCAAAGAAGAGAAGATGATCAAGAGTAGTCAGCATGGATTCACCAAGGGGCAGTTGTATTTGATGAACCTGATAGCTTTCTATGACAGAATGACTGACTGGATGGATGATGGGAGAACAGTACATGTTGTCTACTTTGACTTCATCGAGGCTTTCAACACCATCTCCCATAACATTCTCATAGGAAAGCTCCGTAAGTGTAGTCTGGACAGGTAGGTGGACAGTGAGGTAGATGGAGAACTATCTGCATGGCAGAGCTCAGAGGGTGGTTATAAAAGGGACTGACTTCAGTTAGAGGCCTGTGACGAGAGGTGTCCCCCAGTGGTCAGAACTCAGCCCAGTGCTGATCAACTTGTTCATCAGTGACTTGGACGAGGGTACAGACTGCACCCTCAGCAAGTTTCTGGATGATACCAAGATGGATGTAGTGACTGACACTCCGGAAGGCTGTGCTGTCATTCAGAGGGACCTGAATAGGTTGTAGAGTTGGGCAGAGACAAACCTCATGAGGTTCATCAAGGAGAGCTCAGGGCACCTGGGGAGGAATAATCCCAGTCACCAGGACAGATTAGTGGTTGACCTGCTGTAAAGCAGCTCCACGGAGAGGGATGTGGGAGTCCTGGTTGACACCAAGTTAACCATGAGTCAGTAGTTTGCCCTTGGGGCCAAGAAGGCCAGTGGGATTCTGCTGCATCAGGAGGAGTGTTGCTATGAGGTCGAAGGAGGGCATTGTGCCCCTCTACTCAGCTCAGATGAGGCCGCACCCGGAGTATTGTGTGCAGTTCTGGGCTCCTCAGTATAAGAGGGATGTGGAGCTTCTAGAGAAGGTCCAGAGAATACCTGAAGGGGTAATGTAGGGGGGAAGGGACCAAACTCTTAGCAGTGGTGGCCGGTGACAGGACAAGGGATAATGGATGCAAGCTGCAACACAGGAAGTTCCATCTGCATGTGAGGAAGAATTTGTTTCCTGTGAGGGTGACAGAGCCCTGGAACAGGCTGCCCAAAGATGTTGTGGAATCTCCTTCTCTGGTGATGTTCAAAATCCACTTGGATGCCACCCTGTGCAATGTGGTCTAAGTATCCCTGTCTGAGCAGGACAGGGATCTCTAGAAGTCACTTCCAACCTTAACTATTCTGTGATTCTGTGATTTTGTGGTTCTGTGATTCTGTGAAAGTTCTGGTTAGAGCTTATAAACATTGAAGTTTGTTGTACTAAACAAACCTTTGTAAGATTTTCCAAGCTGTTGCCTTCAAGAGTTTTATCATGTAATCAAGGATCTTGTACATGTTTGCACTAGAAGAGCACTGAGAGAATTTTCCCAGAGAGGCTGTGGAATCTCCTTCTCTGGAGAGCTTCAAAACCAACCTGGATGTGTTCCCTGCTCTAGGTATTCATGCTTGAGCAGAGGTTTGGACTAGATGATCTTTAGAGGTCCCTTCCAGCTTCAATCATTCTGTGATTCACTTGTTTCTGAAGCAAATATCTCAATCTGTTAGAGGACAAGGGATTCCTTTAACATCCTGGTGTTTGGTCTAAAGCTTATTTGTGCAGAACAGTGAGAATGAATTATTTCAATGGTTCAGAACAATCAGGAGACTTTTTAACAAAATGATAAATGTGTAATGCTTATTTAGATCCAAGTGTGCAGGAAAGTCAGTTTTCAGTTAGGAAAGCATTTAAACACCTGCTTTAAATTAAACAAATATTTGTTTGTGTGTGACCATGTTGTATATCAAGACTTTAAACTCTGCTTCTGATCTATTCTTTTCCAAAAGTATTATTTTAAACCCAAATATGAATAAACATGATATACAGCAACCAACACAAATAAAAGGCTAAAAACGTGTAATACTTTTAAAAGATTTGCATTACCATTCTTTTCTGAAGTTACCGCGTGGGACTCTCCACATGAATTTATTCTTCTGAAGCTTCCTTCCTTCACTTTGTCAGCAGTTAAGAGCATAACTACTTCCACAGCAAAAGCATACCTAAACCAAAATATACATAGAAGTGAAAAATTAATATATCACTTAAATACATCTCCAATCTCACAGACTGTTGCAAATATTCAGTAGGAATGTACTAGAGAGGAAGAATAAATGCCTGTTCTGTAGTAGCCACATTTAAAATTGTTATTGGTCAGGTGATATTACTCAATAATTGTTTTGAAATATCTCAATTTATGGTTATTTCTTCATTTTTGTTTCCAGTTCTATTAGAAATGTGCAAAGATATAAATTCTCCTGCTTTGGGAATTTAGATTAAGGTAAAAGGAAAGGTCAACAAGACATAATAAAAAATATGCTGATCTAGATGACTTTTGCAGTTGTTCACTTCTTTTATAAAAAGGTAAAGGAGAGATTCCTATTTTTAGAGGCTCAAAATATTTTCTTCCCATGTTTCAGCTGTTTACTTTTCCTAGGCCTCTATTTTTCTTTCAGCTTAAAATGGTACAGTTTGCTATAGCTGTTACATGTGGACCTAATAGAGACACTCATGCCTACTTCTTGTTTCATGCATCACACATGACGTAGTTCAACTCACTGTGATTTTAGTGTTTTATTTTCTGAATGTCCTTGATGAAAAAGAGCCCTAATTATGAGTTGCTGAGAACTCACTTAACAAGTGTTAAATGTTTTAAAAATAATAGTAGCATTGCTTCTAAAAGTCATTTACACATGTCTGCTAGTAATTTGTGATGGTAAGTCTTTGTATCTCCTAATATAATAATATTTTGTTACTGAATCTCTCATTCATCCCTCAGTCCAATATTTCTTGTGCTCATCCACACACTACTGAGAACTGAACAGAAGGTAGATGATGTATATTTTTTTAGCTAAAGAGATAATAAATGGAGATAATATATAATGAAATAACTCTGTCATTACAATGAAAAGATGATATGTGTATTGTCTCTTGTTTATCCTGAATTTTGATTTTTTTCCCTGCTTTGATGCGGTTCGATTCTTATTAGCCCATGAACTTTTTCTTTTATACTATATATATCCTATAGGAAAGTCTTATATTCCTAAAGACACTGAGAGAATGTTGCCAAGGTTTTGCTGACATTTTCCATCGTTTTTTATTGACCTGAGTTTTGAATGAGAAAACATCACCTGAATGTACTATATGTTATGCATCCCAAAATAAGCAATAAGCCAGTTACCACATAAATATGAGAGTCTCATGCCTTTGTAATAGGAAGCAAATAAATAGCAAGTGCAGAAGCAGGTATGTGATACTGTAATTCTACCCTTCTGAAAGACTATAACATTAGAGTCATGGTAACTGATTATCCAGTCTTTTGCTGCTAGTGTTATGATAAGCCCTTAGGCAGAACTGCATTTATTCTGTCTGACTCTTATTTGTGTTGACATTTTCTAACAAAATAGATATAGCCATTGCTGACTAGATGCTATCTTTACATCAAAGTACTCAGGAGGAAGTGGTGTATGTCTACACAGCCCCAGGAAAAGAAGGGCAATTTCTTCAGGAGTTGGCTCATATGACTTGGATTTGGGAAGGCTTTTAGCCAAATGTCTAGCGTAGGATTTAATCAACACAAGTGCAACTGAGATTGAATTCAAAAGACCTAGCCAAAGAAAGCCGAACCCTCCCTGATTTTTTTAGCATCTGAAATGGTAAGTGAATAAATATTCCTGGAAATAATGTTATACATTATATGTAAGATAGCCATCTAGATATCCTTGTGTATAATTTCCATAAGTTGTTATATAAAGTTTTTTAAGGGCTAAAGTTGTTAGAAATTCTCTAAATGCACCTAGCTCTGTGGTGTTGTCCACTTTTGGTGTAGTAGTTTCTTCCTTAGACAGCTCATAGCAAACTCAAAATCCAACTCAAATGGGAAATGCAAGCTTTTTTCTTAGGTTACTAAAGGTGTACTAAAGGATACTTATACATATTGATCAGATCCCCTCTCAATCTTCTCTTCTCCAAACTAAACAGACCCAGGTCACTCAGTCTTTCCTCATACGAGAGATGTTCAAGTCCCTTAATCATCTTTGTTGCTCTCCGCTGGACCCTCTCCAGAAGCTCCACATCTGTCATCTACTGAGGAGCCCAGGACTGCACACAGTACTCCAGGTGTGGCCTCACTATTGCTGAGTAGAGTGGCAGGATCCCTTCCCCTGACCTGCTGGCGACACTCCTTCTGATGCAGGCCAGGATCCCACTGGCATTCTTGGCCACAAGGGCACACTGCTGACTCATGGTTAACTTTTTATCCACCAGGACTCCCAGTTCCCTCTCTGTGGAGCTGCTTTCCAGTAGACAAACCTCTAAACTGTCCTAGTATTATTCCTCCCCAGGTACACTTGTTTTTCTTGAACCTCATGAGGTTCTTCTCTGACCGACTCTCCAACCTTCTAGGCTTAGATTTTGGGTTTGCATTACATATGTCCATAATTTATGGCTGCAACTTCTCAGCAAGGCACCGTCCAGCGCATTACTGTCCTGTTGCTTGTATATTCTGCTTTGAAATTTGCAGGCATACCATCATATACTAAATATTTTATTAAAAATGATTTTTTTTTCAGAAGAAGATAGTGATAAAAATTCTCCCCAAACCACACTCCCATCATCTGGCTGTTAGAATCTTCTTCAAGGCCTTGAAAGATATTGATATAAATATTTTCTTAAATGAACAGGGAAAATATGTATACTTAGTATACTCATACACAGGTGGATGTCTTTCAGTTCCATATTCTAGCTATATTTCTTATTGCACAGGATTTGTACTTAATTAGGTAATAAATAAAAAGGACACTGCTTAATTATTTTCATTTGCGGGATGTAAAAAAGAAAACAAAAGAAAAAAAAGAAAAGGAAAAACTGTCTCTATAAGGTTTGGAAAACCTTATTTGACTCAGCAACCACAGGAAGAAGGATGTATAAGGAAGTCAATTTCTATACTGTCCTCATTATGCACATTGTATACTGAAGACTGCCAAACTCATTCAACACATAATATAAATGTGTGCCAACACTCAGATTCATAAGCAGTAGTGTTTAGCACTCCTGCTAATATTCTAAACAGGCACAGAGAAGGTTAAAATAACTCCAGAGCTTTCTTCCCTCACCATAATAATGGCATCATTGGGTCAGGGATGATTTACTCTTGCAAATACCAAAGGTTCTGTATTGCTTCTCTTTATGCATGTTTTCACAGTAGAGACTATATTTTAACCTCTCAGGATGTCAGTCCAGCATTGTCACCACACATTATATTAATGTACATAATTCCTGTAGAAGAAATGCTTGGTTCCATTATTAACACTTCTTACAATAAAAATAGGACTTTTATTTGGGTATTATTAAAACACACACACATTTAATATTTGCTTTCTTAGCTAACTCACTGAATGAATGGCAGCTGGCGACACTTTTTTTTTTTTCCTTTGCTGCGTGTTGCCTAGCAATATATTACACTGACTTTGAACAAAAGTGTAATAGTAAATATTATGGTTTCATCTAACATTCCATCTATGAAAATAAACTACATAAAACAAAGTTCATATTACAGATAGCAGGGTCAAAGACCACTGGAGTAGGCATTCTTCCTCTATTAAAATACACTACCCACAGGCTGTCATTATTTATTGGAAGATGTTATGAGTCATGGCAATTCATAACACTATGGTCTCTGGAAAATTCTTTCTTTCACTCTGAGATGACATTAGACTTACAGTATATACATTTTGATTAACTCAGTTATAAAAATATCCCACTCGTTATAGTGGGATATAGTGGGATAGTTTCCTATCTTTCCTAAAATTGAGAGATATTATTTCCTAGAAAATAAATAATATGATATAGAATGAGGCATTTGCAATTCCTGTCAGGGAGTGTTGAAATGAATAAGGCTGCATATGAAAGCTTGTTTGACTGTCTATTTAGTTTCATTTTAAAGATTTTAGTCTTATCATTCATAATTTATGCACAACATGTACTGCCACTTGCTGGTCTGTTCTATAAATACCTTAGTAATTTGAATTAAGATAACGTGTTGTCTTTGCTTGGTAGATATATTACAGTTCTGTACTCACTTAAAGCTCCACCAAACCATAAAGCCTTTTTGCATTTCAGATTTAGCTAAAAATATTCCCCCATTAAAATAGCAATCATCATTAAAATTAGCTCCCTGATTCTGCTGATTAATATTTCAGTAACAAGCAAGTTTTCTGAAAAGTTACAATTAGACATATTTTTAGACTAAACCTGACATTTTTTAAGAATGTAGAGAAGCAATTACCTGGCATAAAAATCTACAGTGCAAAATTAGAGGGAGGAGAAAGTAATTTGAAACAAAAATATATATATTAATATATACACAAACACAAGAATATTGCCAGAGGCAACACAGTGGTTTTCTAAAAATGTTTTAAATGAGTAGAGTTGAGTTCTCTTCACTACTTCCCATATAAATTTTCATGCTGCTATAAATATAGCAGACTGTTTATTTCTGAATAGTTTCTGGTTAATCAGGTTTCAAACCTTTTCATCTTCTTTTGCTTCTGTTTTTCCACTAAGGCAAATGAGAGTACTGTGTTTATGAAATGCAAGATCAAGAGTTGCAAAGCACATTACAACGCGTGTGTAATGTACAGACAGTTTTAGTCATATGAGTAACTTGAATCTTATGCTCAGTTTTCACTGTTGCAAAAAGGGAAAGGAATAATCTGTCCTCCATGTCCATGAGAAATAGAACAAAAATAATGGACTCGAGTTGCAGTTAGAGGTATAGGTTTTACCTGTTTCAGAACAATGAATCAGTAGCAGAGAATGTGTGGAAGTGCCATCATTGGGAGCTCCTCATGAATGGGTTAAATGGGAACGACTAGTGTGAATGATTACAGGTATTTCCAGGGCAATAAGGGATGGTAGCTTTCTGTCTTCATTCAAACAATCTAAGTTTTCCTATAAACTTTCATCTAAGATCGTCTGAACACTAGGTAACAATTTAAAATATAATACCATAGAATATCTTCTATATGTTTTCTATATTAACTTTATTTACAACCACATTTTTTACTGTTTTGTGGACCGTTTCTTATGTCCTTTCGCCCATCTATTGGTAGGCACCAGAATGGAGAATGTCCTCTCATGTCAGTCTCTGTTCTCTTGTTTGTAATAAACAGTATTCGTAAAAGCTGTCTTTTCCACATCCTATTCAAATTCTGTTTAAAACACAACAGTAAAAATATAAACTCCAGTTCTGAGCCAAAAAACAAGCTAATGACTGTAACTGCCAAGTGCTGTCATAGTTTAGAAAATATGAACATAGGCACTTTTAGAACCATTTTTAACTGTAGGCTGATAATCAGGGAAATTTGTAATGGTATATATAATGGCATATATTTTTAAACTGAGGTGTGCTATCATCCTTATAACTTTAGAAGCATGGGAACAAATCTGCAAAGGCCAACAATTGCTTTCTCTCAAGACAAAAGAGCATTTACTCTAAGGAAAAATGAAACCCATCACCTTCTCATAAATAATATATCATATCTGGTTATCACATTCTTTTATGACTTTGCTGCTTAAAAAATTGAACATTTTATAGTAAATTGTTCTTTCCATCAGCAGAACAAATAAAAAAGAAAAAAAAAATAAGGAAACTGCAAACATTACTGGAAAGACATAATGGAGCCTGAGGACATGTATTTGTTGATAGTACAGAGCTTATGTGTCAAGCAATTAAATATTGTTCAGCTGACAGTAAACTGCAGATGCAGTCATAAAATATTGGTGATGGACTTAAATTGCAAATAATAGCAGGCTACAGGCTGTCAGAGAGGACCATTGGATAGTAATCAACATTGAAATATCATCCTGGAGCCCTTTAAATAAAGAACAGCGGTAGATTTTTAAACGGACTGCAGAAGGGGAAGGAGGAACATGTAACAGGCTGTTTTGGTATGTCTGGCAAGACAGAAATAATTAACTCTGAACTACCTGTCTGCTCTACGAGGACAGTGTTGTTCAACACACACAACTCCCTCTTTGCCCTTCTCAGTATTGCAGAAATATCCGGGAACAGCTCTAAGAACCAGCCCCAA
Source organism: Nothura maculosa (assembly GCA_032353885.1). Classification (NCBI taxonomy): domain Eukaryota; kingdom Metazoa; phylum Chordata; class Aves; order Tinamiformes; family Tinamidae; genus Nothura; species Nothura maculosa. Next base: position 7,460,796 of record JAUBOD010000819.1, on the reverse strand, counting down.
AGCGTTCTGGAGTCAACTGACTCATAATCAGCTCAGCAATTTGGCTTAGATCCCTCATGCATTAAAGGCTAGACTGAACTTTCAGATAAAGCTGAACGTAAGGGCCTGTCAGATAACTGCCTCAGCCTCCAGTACTTCGAATAACAGCTTTTTGCTCCCCTTTTCTTCCATACTTTTTAGGAAGGACAGACGATATATTTCATTTCCTAACCAGGATACAAAGAAAGATCTGCTTATTCCTCACTCTTCACTATTCCCCTGTCAATATTCTCCTGATCCACATCCTCATATTTAGTGGATAAAGAAGATCAATATGGCCGAGACTTTTTTTTAGCTCATCAGTCAAAAAGATGGAAGGGCCTCATGGGTTACCTTGCTGCTTCAATTTATAGACTGGAGACAAACCTTCTCCCCTGTCCCTGAAAAAGAAGGAGTTTTTTTTGCAGTTCATAACAGACTGCAGGCTCCTACGCAAGGCTGCTGAAAGTGACTTTATTCTCCCGTATATGGCCATGTATAGTGATGTCTTGCTTCTAAATTTTTTCAATTAGCCTCTGAATTAAATATTTGTGAAATAATTCCCAATAAATTATCACTTTTTACTACAAGTATTAAATACATCTTCCACACTTAACTCATATTTCCAGCTACCTGAATCAAAAAAAAAAGTGAAATGCAGATTAATTTTCCATCAGGCTTGTTGGTTTGGACTATTGCCTCTATTCCCTTTACAGCTGAAGGAAAAAAAAAGTATGTATTTTTCAGTCATAGAGTATCTCCCTTACTACTAACTTTGTTGCTTTCCAGAGATGTTTCTCTCAAAATACCACACGAGCTTCTGGTGATGAGTCTGGAGAAGGAGCACACCTTTTAGCCTGTGTAAGATTGGTGAAACAAACGCCAGGCACAGGCTGCTGGGATTAGAAATCAGAGCAGCAGTGGCCAGTCACAGATTGAAACTGCTTTCTGGAAGGATCTGTAAGAAGTGACAGCTGTCTGGCAAGATATGAAATGTGTATGTGAGCAGTTAGGAAGGGAGATGGAGTGATCTGGGAGTTGGAAGAAAAAGGAGGAAAGTAAGAATCATCCACTTTATATAGACAGCTACATCATTTCAAGTTCAAAGCAACATTTGTATGATACTCTCCCAGGGGGTAAATTTCAAATGCATGAAATGTTCTAATACTTAGCTAATCTTGTTCCTCTTTTTGTACATTCTAAAAAAACAAAATCACAAGAAGAATGTTTCTTCGTTTCTTTGCAAGTTTTTGATTGCTTACAAGTTCAGCATAGATTGAAATAATGCAAAAATTTTACATTTTTAAGATTTCATTTTTACCTGCTTTAAATTCTAGACAAAACTAGATAGAAACATGGAGGGAGGGGTAGCTCGTAACTGATTAAGCATGTCAGCTTTTGTGGAAGATCTTTCTTGTTTATTACAGTTTTTATGTCTAGCTATGTTTCTGGAATCACTGCAGATTCCTTTATTTATAAGAAGCTGTCTTCTAAAATATCTCAGAAAAACTGTTACACTAGCTATTTCTATCATCAGTGACTGCTGGTATATGTTTCTTGAAGTCAGTTTGACAGTATTAATCTTTATGAAACAAACAGAGAAGACCAAACTGAGACAAATGCTCAAGTGCTATTAATGGCTATAAGCAATGTAAAGACAACCATATTGACAGCTAAAAAGGATTGATGCCTTGTGATTGAGATGCTAATGACACTTCTGTATTCCTTCCCTTTGTTGTTCAGTATTTTGTGAACAGAATTAATTTGGAATATTTGGAGAAAGCTCGGTGAGAGAATAGTTATTGATTATGGTTAATTCTTTTGCCTTACATGTTTGTGATACTTTAAAATTCATAATTTAGTTCACAGGAAGGTGGCAATTGACCTGTGCAATGACTAATAGAGTCATTATTAATTATGAAAACTTTTATTACATTTTGAAGGAACCACTAGTAAGATATCAATGGCAACTTGTACATATTTTCAATAGTTTCAGCAGGTACTGATTAAGTCCAACAGATCTTGTGCAAAGAAAAAGAACAAGCATTAAATAACATGTAGTCAATCTACCTAATTTCTACACTGATACTTTGCATGCAACTTGAAGTCACACTAACTATTGTTGTCACATTAAATAAATTGAGCTCTATATGCCATATTTTGCTGCTCCTATCAAAACCAATAATATTTTTATTTTATATGCAAAATAGATCCTCTCTAGGAATTGATCCACCAAAATTTCTGTCCTTTTCTTATGAGACACATAACAAGGAAAGTTGGTTCAGAAAGGCTGTAAGAAGGAACATGGAGTCCTAGCCCCTGGGCATCCCGTCCTGTGAGACCTACTTGCCTACATTGAGTTGATATACACAGCAAAAAGAGGTAGTGTGAGAGAACTTTTCAAATCAGGCAATGAAGCAAAGCTTCAAGATGTTGCTTCTGGAGGAATCAAACAATGGTGTTTGCAATACAGATGGTCATGATTGGCTTTAACACATCTCAAAACCTGGCAGATATAGCCTTAATTAGAAGATAATCAGAAATACTGGTGAGCAAAGCTCAAAGTACAGGCTAATTAGAACTTTAATAAAACTACCTCAGTTGTCAGAATTTGTTTTATTTATACTTCTAGCCTTAGAAATAAAAATGACAGCAGACAACTGTCATGTTTGATGATATTTCTGTTAATTTAAAAGACTTAGGCTTTCTCTTATTTTCCATGATTTTGAAAGCATTTCACCAATAGCCTGAGTAAACTAGCAATATTTAAAGAATCTGAGACCATAACAAAAAAAATCTCCTTTCAGTTCAATATTCAATATTGAAGTGGAGGAAGCAATTGACTGAATATCAATATTGGAGCAGAGGAAGATTCTGATGTGCTTATGAATTTTCAGAATTCATAGTTATCTGACTAGTCAAGTTTATTGGAATCCATTGATTGCAAATTTCAGGTGAAACATTTAGATCCTAGGCATAAGAATGATTCATACTCATATGAGCAACTCTTCTGAAAGAAAAATAAAGGAATTAGAAACATAAAGAAAAAAGAAAGAAGGTAATAAAAAGTTTCTAGAAAGGTATACTCTTAACAATGTCTTTATGAGTGGATGATGAGCAGGTGGAGAGCTTGTGGGTAAGGCTTAAAGGGCAGGCCCATGTGGGAGACACTGTGGTGGATGTCTGCTATAGGCCACCTGACCAGGAGGAGGCAGCTGATGAGGCCTTCTACAGGCAGCTGGAAGTTGCCTCATGGTAACAGGCCCTGGTTCTCATGGGCGACTTTAACTTTCCCAACATCAGCTGGAAAGACAGCACAGTGAGGCGTAAACAGTCCTGGAGGTTTCTGCAGTGTGTCAATGACAACTTTTTGACGCAGGTTGTGAAGGAGCCAACCTGGCTCGTTGGACCTCATCCTAGCAAACAGAGAGGGCCTTGTTGGAGACGTGAAGGTGGGGGGGCAGCCCACCTGCAGTGATCACGAGCTGGTGGAGATCAGGATGCAACGAGGAGGAGGCAGGGCAGTAAGTAGCCTTGCCACCCTGGATTTCAGGAGGGGCAACTTTAGCCTCTTCAGAGACCTACTGGGAAAGATCCCATGGGCTAGGGCTCTGGAAGCAAGAGGGGCCCAGGAGAGCTGGTTAGTTTTCAAGCAGCATTTCCTCTAAGCCCAGCAACAGTGCATCCCTGTGTGTAAGAAGTCAGGCAGAGGGGGCTGTCAGAAGTCAGTACAGATTAGGGTTGACCTGCTGGAGAGCAGCCCTGCAGAAAGGGACCTGGGTGTCATGGTGGACCACAAGTTGGCCATGAGACAGCAGTGTGCCCTGGTGACCAAGAAGGCCAATGGGATCCTGGGGTGCATTAAGAAGAGCATCTCCAACAGGTGAAGAAAGGTGATCGTCCCCCTATACACAGCCCTGGTGAGGCCACGTCTGGAGTACTGTGTGCAGTTCTGGGCTCCCCAGCACAAGAAGGATATGGAGCTGCTGGAGAGCATCTAGCGCAGGGCTACGAGGATGATCAGGGGCCTGGAACATCAGTCCTATGAGCAGAGGCTGAGAGAGCTGGGCCTGTTCAGCCTGGAGAAGAGAAGGCTGAGGGGGGGACCTGATCAGTGTGTATAAGGGAGGGCGTGAGGAGGAATCATATGAATAAAAAGGAACAACTTCTCCAGTCTAATCTGCTTTTATCACTGAAACTTGGTGACAGTGTCACTGTTTTGAGAGCTACTCCTAGTGAACTTTCATATATTAGTGACTGGTAATACCTCTCTTGTTTTATGATTCAGTTGTGTCTAATTCTATGCTCTGTAGCATACTAGACATGCACTATAGTGAAAATCTCTTCTAAAATATCCCATCAGATGTATTCCCAGAAAGATACTGAACTCGGCTTCATTCATTTTAAAATTTTGGAAGTAGAATTAAATAAAGAACGCTTACTAGATAGTGAACATGTAAGAAAAGCCTATTTGAAATTAAGATATAAAAAAAAAATGCAGAGAGATGCGATGTTTAAACAAGATCATACTATTGAATCAATGGAAAAAAAATGTTGTTTATCCCTAGGAATTTTGAAAGAGCTTCTATTATTTCTTCTAATCGTCTTCTTTCTTCATATAGAAATATTTCCCAACAATGTTCATAATTGACCACTCTTCTTATTAGCAATATAAAATGCTTAATAGATTAAGATGTTCTTATTGCAAGAGTACAAATCTAGCATGGAAGGGTCTTTTTTCATAGCTCAAGATACATATCCTGCCAAATATATTTTGCAATGGGAATAGAAAGACTTAATAAATATTAGGTTACATCTTGGAGAAAACAGTATGGGAGAAATTCTGCTAATGATAATCTAATTACCTTAAAAGATGTGGAAATACCACAAGTGTACACTGAATTTCATGTGAGCAAATATTCATTTAAGAATAAGTAAGGAATTTCACCAGATGAAGAAGCTGTCTGTAAGGAAATGGTGACATTTGAGATTTCAAAGGCATGAGATATGAGATAACCTGTTTTGAAAAAAATGTTTTCTCTTATCTGATGCATATGCTAATTCTCTAAACTCATCCCTTTCCTTGCATTTGCCTTTAATTGGAAAAGGAATCATGGAAGCATAGAAGCATAGAATCCTTAATGTTGGAAGGAACCTCTAGAGATCATCCAGTCCAACCTCCTTGCTCAAGCAGGGACACTAGAGCATGAGGTGCAGGGCCGCATTCAGGTAGGTTTGGAAGTGCAGGACACAGCACTTGACCTTGGCGGACCTCATGAGATTCCTCTCTGCCCAGCTCTACAATCTATCCACGTCCCTCTGAATGGCAGCACAGCCCTCTGGAGTGTGAGTGACTCCACCAAGTTTGCTATCACCCGCAAATTTGCCAAGGGTCCACTCTGAGCCCTCATCCAAGTCACTGATTAACATGTTGACCAGCACCGGGCCCAATACTGACGCCTGGGGGACACCTCTGACCACAGGCCTCCAACTGGACTCGACCTCATTTATAACCACCCTCTGACCTCTCCCATCCAGGCAGTTCTCCAGCCACCTCACTGTTCCACCTGTCCAGCCCACACTTACACAGCTTTCCTATGAGGATGTTATGGGAGACAATGTCAAAAACCTGACAAAATTTGTCAAGGTAGACAACATCCACAGCTCTCCCATCATCCATCCCACTAGTCATTCCATTGCAGAAGGCTACCAGGTTCGTCAAATAGGACTTCCCTGTGGTGTATCCATGCTGACTACTCTTGATCACCTTTTTCCCTTGACATGCATGAACACACATCATCAGCTTTCTCTTTTGTTGTTACCTCTGCCTTTATGCCCATTTACCTCTACAAGACAATAAAATTCTCTTAAACCTTTGGATCTGACAGAATTAAATCTCTATCTCTTTATGAAGGATCCTTCCAAACAAAGAGATAGTATTTGCAGACTTTATTAGATTTCATTATTATACCAAATTAAAATGTCTGTGTTTCTTTGAAATATTGTCACTACAGACTTATGCTAATGATTTGTGTATTTCTCAGAATTTTTGCAAGCAATTTGCCAGGTATAATTTTAAGTTTATAGTATTGTCTTTGAAAATCTATATGATTGACTCTTGTAGATACAGATAGTTGGTTAGGTAAGTTTTGCATTTAAGAATTCTTACTGAACCCTGGAAAATATATGAGCTCTTCCTCTATTCCTGATGGAGCTTGAAGCTTTCAGCAAGCAGAACTCCTGTGGTGCTTCTTGAACAAAGCATCACAGTCTCAAAGACTGACAAGGAGCATGGACTTAACTCTCCCAGTCACTCACGGTCGCCCATTCTAAAAGACTTAGTTAAATTAAAGACAACATTTCTGGTTAAAAACACTGGGACACTTATGATGCCAAAAATAACTGCTTTCCTTTTCACTCAGCAGGTGAATACCACCTGTGATTTAGAGCAGCAGGTGCCTCAGCTGCATGTACTTCATTTCACAGTGGAGACAAATTAAATCAACATTAGCTGAGAACAACCAGACCTGACATATGCAATTGCATGTAAACCATAAAGTTGATTACTTTGCATCTTTAGAATTTGGCTGTAGTTACTTCCTAGCTCTTTATCTCTTTATTTCCACTATATATATATTTCGATATGATATGTTATATATGAGATGTTTCAGTCTTATAAAGGAAGTTGATTTTGGCTTTTGGGTGTACAGATGTATGCCAGACTACGATTTTTCTGTTAATTGATATGGCAGTGGTGGCTGATTTATATAGATATGTCCATATTAAGATCAATTTCTTAAAAGTGTACTCATCACTCTTCCCTCTTGCTGTCCAGTCATTCAACCATTCTGCTATATTCAAACAACCATAGGAAGGAACTTATGTGTGATGAGGCTACTCTATGTGTGCTTTGTTTTCTACACCTTTCTAAAGAAGCTTGTCCTCATTCTTTGCTATGGATCCAGATATGGAGAGCTGGATTAGAAGGAGGTCTGATACAGTGCATAGAAATTGCTGGTTTTATTTATATCTATACCCAAACATTTAGTCTTTAAATAATTTACCTCAACATAGACACAGTTCCTTCCAGAGACAGCTATGACTTTCTGGCAGGTGCTGTCTCCCTGTATGAAGGCTGCTACAGTCTCCTGTCCTTCCTATCCTTTTCCACTCAGCGTGTGCCTCTCACCAAACATGAGTTTCTTTTAAATGTGAGATATAAGAGGACAGAAATCACTGATGAGATGCATTGGTGGAATAGATTTGTCAAACCAGAAGACAGCTGTAAGAAGCAGACATGTATCTAAATCATTTTTTTCTTTTGATCTGAATTAGATGATTGATGTAATTTATAAGCTCTAGCCAGATACAGTAATGCTCATTTGGTGATATTCTTAGTTAGAAATGTCTGATTTAATGCCATTTAGGATGATCTTTAATCTTTTGTCCACCAGGACAGTGGTTATCTGCCAATATCTTTCCAACAGCAGTTTTTACTTACAGGTTATGAGTATAGTGTTAAAGTGGAAACAGATCTATCCCAATTGAGTCTCTAATTGGACCTTAGGAGCAAAAGAAAATCTATTTATTGTCAATAGAGTTAAAACCCTCCATGCCTCATCTGTTCTATAAAAGGCAAAGTACAATAAGCGCAGAAGACTATGTAGGATTTTGGTTGAGTAAAACATCAGCCTGCTAACAGCTATACAGAATCACAGAATCATAGAATCCTTAAGTGTAAGCAAATATACACATTTAAAAGCAACAATCAATTAGAAATGAACTTATATATTTTAAAGTTAGGGGACTGGCATTTTTCTAACGAGTAAGTCTTGTGATATATCATGCTGTAGTGGCAAGAGATTAAAAAAAGAAGAAAGTTCTGCTAATGCCACAATAATGTAATCTTCAGTGGTGAGAAATCATTATTTTATTTTATAAAATGTAGTTATTATTGCTTACGAAATGTTTCGTAGTGCTTGAGTTATATGACTAAACATAAAAAAAAGCTAGAAGTTCTAGTTATGTTTGGCTTGCACTTTCAGACCTCAACTTCAATGCAGTCTAATGCACTCACAGTTTTGTCTGATAAATACTGTAAAATCTGTGTGACAGTAAGCTGACAGAGAAACTCTCCAAAATGGAAAGAGATGACTGCCAGTCAAATACAGATAATTAATGTCATAGAGAATGAAGCAAAGATCAATAAACTGACCAGTTGGATCCTGTTCAACTGCTAACTTAATGACAAAAGCCTCACTATGCCTCAGATAGTTGGTTTTGTTTTATTTTTTTTCCATTAGAAGAAAACCATTAAATGTGTTGTTTTTACTGCTCTCTAAGATGCTTTACACCATTACTTCACACATATTAGAACTGTGTAATTCTCTATCTTGATGATTTATTTGAGTGGATCCTTCAACATTAACATTATGAATACAGATTTTCACTTTGTGGTTTAGGGTGGCTTTTTTTTTGAAAAAAGAAAATTATAAAAAAAATGACCATCACTTCTCTCTTGTGTCTGGACTCAGGCTTATGCACAGCTAGAGATAGGTTGGCAGTGAATAAGGGTGTTTAATTGTGTATCTAGGATTAGGCACATCTCTAATTCCTCAGGAAATTCAAAAGTATAAATGTATTTAAGTATATTTCTGAATAGGACATTAATATTCACCTTGCATATGGAATATTGCAGTCACTCTTTGCCTCTTCCCAAGGTATTATTCATTTACTTACTATTCTTTAAATATTCTATAAATAAATATAGCATTTCTTAGATTTATTCATGGAAATTGAAAAACCTATGCAATTTTTGTTTTGATTTCAAGGAATAGCATATAAGACAACAGCATTCAAGTTATTTTTATTTGTGGATTTATCATTACTATCACTGGTACAGAAATGAGAGACTTTCAACATAGTGGAAAATATGCAAAATAATCAAAATTTGTATGTGTTCAAAAAATCATTCTGAAAATACTTTGCAGATTATATTATAACTGAAGGAAAATCTTTTGCAGCATCACAGTAATTACAGGTAGAGCTCAGTTTCAAGTACTGAAAGCTTAGAATTAATTCTACTGTCACATATAAACTTCTTGGCAAACTTTTTTTTCAAATTACTTAACCACTAGATAGATTTTTAAATACAAGTGTATTATTTGAAAACACTTTCTGTGGCTGAAATGTGTCTCTCAGATAGATACCTAGAGTGGTGTTTGCCTGGCCCTACAGGGACAACTCATCGTAATGAAGGTATTCCCTTTGAGCAGTTGTCTGTAGCCTAACAGCTGCTTTGTTGACTTTATAGGAAGCCTGAATGAACTAGCCATGGCTTTTACAGTGTAGATGGCTTTAAAAAGATTAGTTCATCATTATCTCTTTAATTTTTACTTAATGACAAATTTCTGGGGTGCTTTCTTAAATTTTATTTCAATATACGGAGATGATTTACCCTCCTAGAAGTAACAAATCTTGCTTGAACTAAACATAGGAGTTGCCTCTTTAGTCAAGGACTAAGAGAGGTAGATGTGAGCTCTGAGGTCCTTCCTCTCTGTTTCAAACACTGAAGGAAACAGCTGAGATTAGATGGCAAGGTTCCATCCTAAGTGGCTAGTAATACAGTTAAGCAAATAATTACCTGACTGCTGTTGTAACTTTCTGAATCAAACAGAATAAACTCTTAATTCTTGGTAATTTGTTAATCTTTAGTTCTTTATTCTCTTCAGCGTGGATCTGAATTTCTGGGTTTTTTTGTTGTTTGTTGGTTTGTTTATTTGTTTTAATGATATTTCAGAATATGATCATATTCTCCTATCTGGCAGGTGCTCTGCCTTGAATTATAAATGTTTCACCAGCATGCTTGCATTTCTAGTGAATTTCTGTGTGGATTGCTGTGTAACGAATGGCAGCAATTTTGTTTTCTCACTCTGCTGGATGCCAGCCCAGAAGCAAACAGCATCAAGTGCCAAGTTTCAGGGACATTTTTCCGAGGTCAGAAATCTCTCCTACACCTGTCCATTTCTATTACAATTCACAATATACTCTTCTTCTTCCAGCTGTCCTCCACCAAGCTGGCATGCATGGCTTTGCAAAGTAGCCTAGAGTTAGTTTTTCAGTTACTTCATTAGATGGCACAATGGCAAGAAATTTATTCTAATTTTATTTGTTTCCATGGCTAAGTGTTCTCTGAGAATACAGTAATTTTGAAATTATTGTTGCTTGCCATCCTTACTGAGGGAAGAAAAAGGATAATTCTGAACTCTTTACAGCACTAGATTGACCACACTGATTTATGAGATGCTGCTCAGTTTGAACTGAGACATGATTCTGTCCCTGTGATGATGGTCATGGAGACTACCATCCTCACACGCAATCCAAACCCGCAATTTTGTCTGCCTTTAGATAGGTAAAGTTCTCCAGAACTCATCCAGAGCATCCAATTTAGGAACTTGTATTTCTCTATTGACTATATAAAACAACTATGTTCCTAATTGTGGCACTTGGTGCTTAAAAATAGTTAACTATCTCCCTTCCACCAAAGTTTGCAACTGTCTTCCTTCCTCCGTGCTAGCAGAGATCTAGCAGAAGATGGTTGGTTAACTCTTCTTTACTTCAGTTAATCACTTTTTTCCTTTAGTGCTGGGAATGGTTTACTTTGAAACATTACTACTTCACCAAATTTCAGAGCAAGGTAACTGAAAGAAGAAAAGCAGTGAATTTTACTTCATATAAAAGCATTATTTAAAATCAAGAGGCTTCTAATCTGGCTTAGATTTTGTATTGGAACACTGGAGAAAAAAAAAATACTTTAGGATTTCAGAATTTGTGGGTTAAAATTGGCCTTAATTCATTTTTATTTTATTCACTTACCTAGCCATATGATACTCCATGTACACATCTATCTATCCTACTTAAAAGTTTATTTTAAGTTTAAAAATTCAGTCTTGTCGCTCACCACAGATAGAGGACTTTAAGAGTCAGTGTGATTTAAGAGAGGAAGGAAGATAAAAGATTTGATATTATCCTTTCAATTTAAACCTTTGAAATTGTTCCTGTGCATGGGAAGCATGGAGGTGAATTCTGCAAAGCGTGCATTAGGCTGTGTACCAGATAACAGGATTAACCCAGGATTTCAGCTCTGACTTTCTACCGGTCACAAAAGCCTGAAATCCTATGCAAGATGACCAAGAAAAAACATCCTGCATCTGCCCTGCAGGAACGAAGGCAGCAGGCTAACTTATCTGAGCTTTCTCCCTAAGAAATATTTCCTTGCCACTTTATAGATTACTGGATTTGTGGATTTACACAGGGAGAGAAGACCTTGTAATCACTTGATCTGTGAGGTGAGTGGATTGCTTACAAAACAAGTACTCCAGAGTTGTAGGCAGAAATTCCCACCCTTTTGCAAGCAAGGAACGCCTCCAGGCACACTCTTCCCTACCCAACATGCGTATCTTGGAAAGACCAGTAGTACTTCAGTAAGCATAAAGCATAAATACATATCACTCTTTCATGAAGTTTGCTTGGAAGAGAGATATTCACCATTTTTTCCATTACTGTGAAAATTTTGTACTTCTTTTTATTCTGATTTGATCTACCTCCACTTCCAACCTTTGAAATTTGTACTAGCCACCAGGAAATTCTGCTCTCTTAAGAATGCAGACACTGAAAACTACTTAGAGGAGTTTCTTCCATGGCTTACCTAGGTGTAGATATCTTCTGCTTCTTAAATTTCCAGACCTTGTAAATACTGATATCTGATAACTTCTGCCTTCCAAAGTCTGACTTGTTTGTTCCATGTCATCCAACACTATGATATTCTTCATTGCATTAAGATATTGCAGTCAAGCATTCAGCCATGTATATATGAGGAGTCACAGATCCCAGAAAACATGTCTTTCTAATTGCTTCATGAGTGACATGTACTTGCTTTAACTTGTTTATTTTTTATCATTACTTTTGTAATAACTTCACTATAAGACCATATGTAGTTGTTGATGACATAGATATTTCCATACATATTTTAACTATACTATGCAATATAATATTTTTATAACATACATTAACTATGGATGGGCTAACCCCAAGACAAAGGACTAATAGTGAATCTCTGAATCACTCATACCTTGTGTAGAAAGCTTAAATGTGGAAATCCTGCTGGACTCATTGTGTAAGAAAGATTTTTAGTATAAGAGAATATCTGCCTTAATCCGTTGTGAAATAGGCATATATTTTTAATGCATATTTATGTGCCCTCTCAAGTTGAAATATTTTATGGGAAAGAAAAGGAAGACTAGTGCTGTCTGAGTACTGCTATCAAAAGGTATTATCCCTGAAAAGCTATGTGGTTCAAATATGCTAGGTTGCTTAGAGAGATATATATTTGATTCTCTTGTGTAGAATAGAATATAATACTTCAAGCTGTTGAGTCACTAAAATTGCATTTTTTTTGTGTGTAATAAAAAGTATCTGTAATTGCAGTTTGGTTAGCAGCTTGCAGTAAGAAAATATAGGAAATCAGATGATTTGTTTTGATTTTCAGGAACAATATAGCTAACAGTTGAAAAGGAAAAAGAGGGAAAGGCAAGCCTCAGTAAAAATCAAACACATGTTGGTTTTCATCTAGGAAAAATAAACATGAGAGCATTCTTTATTTATTTGTCTTTGTTTTACTTAACTTTGTTGAGTTATTCAGCTTTTGGTGGCAGAACAGTCAAAATAATTTAATAGCTACAGATTAGATCAAGCCAAAACAGCATTTTATTCTGATTTCCACCTTGACTGTCTATCCAAACTGCTCACCACATTATAGTGCACAGAGACTGCTCTACCTCTGTAGTGCACAGGAGTCCAGATTACCTCCCAAACGTCTGTCACCCTGGAGGTCCTGTTGCTGCAAGCATTTCCCTTAGCTCACTGAGCAGTCAATATAGCTCCAGACGATTAGTTCTTTGGAGCAGTGGAGCTGACTGGATTGGTCGTAACACTTTTCTAAGTTTTCCACATTTTCAGATGTAGCTAAGTTTCCGACCCTCTCCTTGCTTGCCTTCAGCAAAGGTAGTAGCCAAGGTGACTCTATCCAGCTACACTGCACCCCTCTCCTGTAATCTCTGCTTTTGTCCCTGATGTTCTTTCCTGATTCTCTACTGATCTGTACAGACAAAGTGGCTATGGGTATAAACCTAATTGGAGATGGTCTGGTGTCTGATCCATGTTCTTTCATATTCCTGCTTTTCAGGTAAAGCTATCACAATATTTCTAATTTTCTATAGAAATGGTTAGTGTTATGAGTCCTGTTCAAAATACTCAAATGTTAAGCTTTATTTTTATTACATCATCCTGATTATGGGTTGTAAAATTCTCCATACATTTAATATATTTTTAATATTTATGACGAAGAAATTCAGAACTGTAAAGAAAAAATAAAAGCAACAAATGTGGTGGAAACCAGTGTTAAGTATCTGATAGAATTCAGCAAAGCACCTCAGTCAATGAGATTTCTATCATTTCAATTCTACTCCTCTTTTGAAGTGTTATTGATAACGGCATGAAATCCCCTGACACTTCTATGAATTGTTCTAATATGTAGCAGGATGTGGTGACCAAATTCATTCTCACTGTTGACCTAGGACAAGATGAAAATATTTAGCTGTGAAAGGACTGAGAAATAAGCCACAACAGCTCTTAACTATCCCTACAAATTCTTGTCATTGGATGCAATCAAGATTCAAAGATTCAATCAACCGCACTACAAATAGAGTCCCTGGAAGAAAGGCTACCTGGATTCAAAAGGATAAAATATTCCATTAGCCATAATGCAAGACATATCTGCTGCAGTAATTTCTGTCAATCATATCATCCTAAAGAAAACAGTAAATATCAAACTAGTTTCTGTAGTTAATGGGCCATATTCATTTGTGGTTTGTTCCACTGAGGTTAATGGAGTTGAAAGGGGAATGAGCTTACCCTTGTATAAATAAAATGTAATAGGGAAATAGTATACCATCACGGAGAAAATAGAGGAAAATGCTATTCTCACATATCCAGGGTTCCAATTTCTCCTCTAGTATCTACACTATCTAATGAACAGCTGCATAAAGTTATTGTTGGTTTTCAGAAAAATAGAATCCTATTTCAGGGCAGGCCATAGGTCTGAGCACTAGCACAGTTCTAAAAGACTCTCTTCCAGCTCATTAATCTCCCTTGATCTTACTGTCCATTCCTCACTTAATAGATTCCTCTTTTCCTCTGTAAAAGGAATGGTGTCCCAGGGAAATATTTCTCTTTAATGCACCCCGTAGCTTAGTTTTTTCAAGCATTTCCTGGTCTCCCAAGGAAAATATTTCCCATAGATCTTTTACTCATACTACAATAACATATTCCCTTATGATCTCTGAATCATTATCCTTTAAATATACATTTTCTGATCCCTTTGTTCTGCTTTCCCAGAGAATGATGAGATTATAACTGCAAAGTTTGCTTTCTTTTGTTTTGAGTAACACTTTCACATAAAATTTAGTGTTTTTTTCCTTACATCTTATTCTGTCTCTTCACTCAGTACAATTAACTCTCTTGTATCCTGTTGTTCTTTTAAATAATAAATATTTATATAAATGTGTAACTATGTATTTGTATAACTATATTTCTATATAAAATTCATTTTTTATCTGTTAGATGCTATGCAGGTAGTGTATGTTTTATTATTCCCCATTTCTGTTTATCTATGTTTAATTATAAATGTATATGCAATGTGTATATATACATATGCAATATGTCTATAAAATGTTTATAGTATATTCAAAGCTTGTGATCTAGAGATTATGCAAGGGAAAAAAAAAACACAAACTGTCATATTGGACAGTTTATCTTACAATAAAACTTTATAAAATTTAACAATACATAGAAAAATATGACTTTGTTCAAATGTCTGATTAAATGAACAAGCAAATTCCACTACTGGAGGAATTCTACAAAAAGGTCCAGCCTCTGAAATTCCAGAGTATATTTTTGATCCCAAAGCTATGGAATGGACCTAAAAGCTGAGAGGAAAAAGAGATGTGATGGATATTCAACATTTCTGATACTAAGAATTTTATTCACCTTATTTAACTGCAGAGGCTTGTAGTGTAGACAGCACTGTCCTCCTGTGATGCTTATAATCAATACAGAGGAATATGCATTTTTCTTTTAGAGAGCAATTCATCTGACCTAGTGTAACTATCTGCCCTATGTTGAGATTGATTTTGCCTTAGCTTTTATTGACTGTATTTCCTAGATCTCTATTGACTATAAAAAAACCCCCATGCTGACCAGCTCAGGCTTAATAAAATGAAATCTCATCACTGAGTTAGCATCCCAGTTTATCTTATATTCAGAAGAATGGCATTGGATGGAAAACTGGAAGTGAAGTCTGCATGGCTTGCCTATGAAGTGTAAGAAACAAGTCTCATGATTCACTATGTGCATTTTCTCATCTAAATCAACCTTGACTATGTGCTTAGGGAATGTCGAGATTAAGACCTAAGTATTTTCAGGTAAATTTTCATCATGTTTTCTGACTATATCTATATAAAATCATGAGACAACTTTATTTTGGTAAAACACTGATGTTAACATAATTGAAGCTAGAACAGAGATTATATTTAATACAACTACATCATCCGTCTTTCATGGATGGATAAAATATCCACTTCCTGTCCTGTGCTGACCTAGGGTGTTTTCTTTTTTTACCACTCAAGAATTCAGAATTATTTCAGAACTGAAAAGCTTTGCAAGAATCAAGAAATTAGATTGCTAAACTTACTTAAATAGTTTTGAGATTTCAGAAAAGTTTACTTCTGAACCCAAAGTGTTTATTATTCTCAATAGGTTAGACAAGGAAAAATGATCTCTCTCACCCCACATCCCACCCCATTTGGATCTGAATTCTGGGAATCCATCAATTTCCTTCAAAGCTGCTTAATACATTCAAATGTGTTCTAATGCCCTTGGAACATGTCCAGCTTGAAGCTAAATGAATTTCGTAATTCCGGTCTCTGGAACTAAGAGGCTGCTCTAGAACACATCTGAGTTCAGTGTTTGCTTTCTTCTGTCCAGAATCAGTCACATTACTTTATGAATGTGAACACTGTTGAAAGAGCAATTAGTAGATTCGCCTCTAATCTGCAGTTCTAAATCAATCATTTACAAGAAGAAAAACAGCTTTTCTTTTATATCATTCTCTCACTGAAATTTACTCTGTTGTGACATTTTGCCTGCTTGTGTACAGTGGAAGAGAATAGAAAGTTTTCCAAGACAGCTTAAGTTGTCATTTGGCTCTGCCACAGAGCCCACACCCATTCAAGCTGATCTTTTGCGGAACAGCTGCATGGTGCCTATTTTGCACTTCTCATATGATGTGGCATTGAACCAGGCAGTGACTAAACAGACATTTGAAGCTGGATGCGAGGTGCATTTCTTTGCTTGCCATGCAGAGATAGCATGCGTGGGTAAGAATCATACAACCCTCAGTGATTAAAGACCTGCACATTTTCCAGCTATTTACATATGAGTAAAAACAAAATAGAAAGAAATAGGGGGAAAAAAAAGAACAAAACCCAGTAAATGTGAAGCTCTGTACAGACAAATACTGCATTTTCATAGTCAGACTAAATTATAATTAGAGAAGGTCCAATTAACACTTGTTAGCTCTTTCTAAGTTCTTTCTGATTAGTCACACTAATATTATCACGAAAAGCCACAGACTTATTTAAATAGAAATTAAGAAGCAGAATTAACATTCTTTTTTGCTGAAATAAAAGAATTTTTAACTTTGACCTGACAGATGCATACAGTGCTGTGCTTGGAAATATCACTTTAACCAAATTTGCAAAACCTAGTTTTGCTCACTTACATAATTATTACCTAAGTATTATTAAGCTACATTGTTTGACATATTAAAATAAAATTCTTACAGGCTTCACAAACAGGTTTTTGCTTTTCAAGATCACACCATTGCTCATTATTAGATACTGTGTCTATGACACTGCTACAGATGAAGCTTTTTGTAAAGCAAGACACTTTTTGTAAGCAATTCTTTGCAAAGCAATTCACAGGCACATTAGGTGTGATCTATCTACCTGTATTTCCACATCTATAGGACAAGCTCAGTCAGTGATTGGCATCACTGATATCAATATCTTCTTACCTAAGCAGCTGAGTTGTGCACTTCAGGGATGGGAAGTGCAAATTACTCTGGAACCAGAGTCACCGAGAAGCTGAGATGGAGAAGCTATAGGAGACTGTGGTTTTAGACCTGTTGTCTGGTGCTCAGCGTTTCGTGGACATTTACATCCTGACCTTGAGGTCATGTCCTGCACTCTGCACCATGATCTGCTCTCTTGAAGCCAGTCATTAATCTTACAAGCTAGTAATTTCCTTGTGTCACATGCCAACTGGGGATGTCTGCCAACCAAATATCGTTAGAATAGATTTTAGGAAAGTTCTCCTGTGGATATTTGTTTTCTTTTCCACTGCCATTTCACAGAACACCGCGGGCTCCCATCCTTACACCTGTCTGCAGGCAGAGCTATCATTGTCATAGGAACTGCCTGGGAAGAGGTAGCACAGCAAAATATGTCACATGTTTGTGCTGCACTGCCTCCGGTAATACTAGAATGAGGTTCATTTCCAATTCTTCTTTCAGAGAGTTTTCTGGGTTATACTAGTATTTTTGAAAACATTCTCAGTAATTCATCATTTCCTTATCAACAGTTACAGGAAAGAAAACTTCATAATTCCTTGGAGCATTGTGGACTACAGATGCAGGATAATGTTTGGGCCCATTTACTTATTTTGTTTTATATTTTATTTTATTTTATTTTAATTATTTTAATTTAATTTTATTTTATTTTTTATTCAAGGACAGATCTCCTTCTCCTTTGAAACACAAAAGCACCCAAACATTCCACTACATGGTCAGTGTGAACATGTGGACTTTCAGCATGATATGTCACCTTCAAAGAATTGTCTCCATGCAATATGCTAAATACATACCATTCAGTGTGGATATAATTTCCCTTGTATGATTAAATGATTCTATGATCTGCTTGTGCAAAGCAAACTAAAATGGTTTAAAAGAGACTGCTGTTTCCCAGAAAGGACTGGAAAGATCACGTTGTTTAATAAAGCTATTTTTACAGTCAGCATTACTTTTGCGCTTCCCAAGAAGAATTAATTCAGATTGAACTATATAACTTGGAGTCTGAGTCACAGACATCATTTTTAGGCAGGCTAAGATTTGATCGTCCTCCCCCACACCTCATGCTTTATAGTAAAGGCTAAGCTGATCCAACAAACATTGCTTTCCATGTAACCCAAACTGAAAGTAATGTGTGGCAAAGAAGGTTACAGTTTATTTTGAGCCTGCTGTGTCACTCAGACTTGGCCTGAGACTTACTCCTGTAATCAGCAGCCTTGGCAGTAAGTCCCAATGGCAGCTTTTTAGGTTTCAGATGCCTCGCTCAAGTAAAAAAAAGCAATCAGCATTTCAGTATTCCAGAGCCAAAGAGACAACCTTAAATAATCCCCATTATTTTCCTCAGCCATTTATTTTTGTTTGGTTAATTAACTTTATTTTCCTTTGATTTGTTTGCAGACAAGCAAAAACCACGCAAAAGAACAAAAATAAGTTCTCCTCTGAGTAGAGCTATTGATGCTAAGAGGGAAAACAAATTGCTTATTATTTTCTGCAAAGAACTTCAAAACAACAGTGGAAGGAAAGCACTGAGCCAATGGTATTCTTTCAAAGGTGAAAGTAACATCTTTCAACTTACGATTTTAAGAGCATTGGAGAGGTCTAATTATTAGCTGTGAGCAAAACACTAAGATTTTTAAAGGCATAAGCAAAAATAAATATAAAAAAGAGACAACTCTATGAACTACCTTCCTAGTCCAGCTCTGTTATAGGCTGTCCTAGGGTCACGAGGTGGGATGAGCGTTCCCACATCTGTGATTCTGCGATATCTCAAGTCTGTATTCTCTCACATCTCTAAGAGTTTCTCTATAAAGTTTTATTCTTTTCAGGATTAGTTTGATTCTTTATGTGTTTTCTTTAGGTTTTTAGGTCTATCAATAGAGAAAATTGATTCTAGCTCTGGAAATAAGTTTCAGCAATGCCTCCTATCAGAAAAGGAGTAGTGCTACTTTGTATATAAACTTCATGTTATAGTAAATGGTAGAGTTGGACTTCAATAACACAGACCATCCTTAGCCAGAATTGAGACATAGTTCATTAGTTTCTGATTATGATCAGCTATTAAAGAGGATTGGTTTTTAATTAAAGATATTTCTCATTATCTCTTTAATTTTTCTTCCACATCTTTCAGAGTTCTTACCATGTTTTCCATTGACAAATCTTGTTTAAATTAAAAAAAAAAAAAGACATGTCTTTCCCTTATGTGCATTATTTATCCAGGAGAAAAAAATGCAATTTTACTTTAAAGGAAATAGGTCAACTGCATATTGCATCAGATATCAGCTTTGTAGTTTGTTACTTCTGAAGGCCTTAAAATCAGATTATGATTTTTCTCTCACTTTGTATAAAGCAGGATTTTAAAGAAGAAAGAACTACTTTAATATAATTTACACTACTATTAAGGAGAGATAAATTAAATATTTTTGTAATGACTTTTTTTTTCCCTTTTTAATCTTTTTTTTTTCATTAAACACACACTGAATATCCTCTGCTTGTGTACAGAGAGTTTTTATGAATAACACTATGCATGCACTGGATTGCAAAAGCATTTCTTATATTTTTTTCCTCACTAATAATTTTATAGAGTATAAATTACGTTTGTCTGCAGCAGCATAAGCAAATGTCATTCTGCCATTCAGTTATCTACTTCTTTTTCAAAGATATCTATTCAGTTTAAACAACTATGTATATGAATATGTAAATGTAAATATGAGCTTTTTTATAAATCTTATATTAACAGCAATTCATCTTTGTGTCAGGTATTTGTGTCACTTTTGTCACGTAGGTATTTTCTGGATAAATCAGATAATATCTCAGGAATGTTTCTTGCATATACTAGCAAATGCTTCATGCTAGGTAGGTAGTTTCTACACGGCGGAGGGCAGCTGCATAACACAATAGTTCTTATCTCTGCAGGGTCATTTTCACAGTAAGCACTTTGCATTTTTGAAACAGTGCAGTCCTGATCGTGCAGTTCATATAAACAAGTTCAACATAAGTTGTCTTATTGAGAAGATTTGTAACAGAAAAATAAAAGTGCTGAATAATAAAACTGGTAGGACCCAGAAAGCTGATCTCATCCATCCCTCTGGCCTTCCTGCTATATGCTTTTCCAACTTTTCTTTAGGACTTATAGTAGTTCCACAGATGCCACAGGCACTACAGGTTAGCAAATTGCTGCTGATGCTTTACTTACATTGGAAGCTATTCCTGATATCTAAACTAGATTTTCCTTGATGTAATTTAATTTCATGTAAGTGTCACTCTTTCTTTGTATCTTAGATCCTGAGAGTAAATTCTTCAATTCTTCTTTTGTAGCAGAATTCTGTGTAACCGTATTTGATGTGTAAAACCTAATTCTCTCAGCCTTCTCTCATTTAGACACCACAATTCCAGTTCCTTGTGGTATTTCCTCTACTCCAGACATGTTTTCTTCACCTCATTGTTCTTCTCTGGGTTGTCTCCTGTGGATCTGCATCTTCTCGAAGCTCAGTACTGAGACCTCACCAGCACTGAACAGAGCACAAGGATTACTTTGTTTATCCTACAGGCGGTAGGAAACTCAGACTGGGTACTGACCTGGCTGTTCCACTCCCGGTTCCAGGATTATCTCATTTGCAACAAACTCGGATATCTCTCTACTTGGTGCAGGATAGACAAAAGCCTTTCAGTGATTTTTTCCATTTTCCTTTCCTTTTCCATTGATCTAAAAGAAGGAATAAGAAGAATGAATCTAAAAGAAGATTTGAATTATCCAGATGTTGCCACCAATATTTAAAACTGAACTGAACTGATTTAAATCCAAATCAAATTAAAAAAAAGTTTAAAGATTTTTAGATTTATGCACATCAGTAAAACAAAGCAAATATTAATATTGAAAAATAAAGAAGGAATATTGTATCTTTGAAGTGGGATTACAAATGCAGTCTTAGTCTGACCTGTCTCCATTTGTGTTGGTAGAATACTTTAATTAAATCATATTCTTTTCCATATTCACATAAGGAATCTGGTATTATTAATATTTTTCTTCTATTCTGATACAATGTGACTCTAAATCTTACTTAGTGTATCCTAGGTAAACTCTGAAAGAAATAAAAATATTTCTGTGGTCCTGTGTAAAAGAAGCTGACATACTTTACACAAGAGGTAATTTCACTTCACACCACTCTTGTATTACAAATGCATTACATCTATTTTCAATTGAGCAATCAGAAAATGATAACATGTGGTAGTGGCCACTGGTGAAAAATTCTGCTTAACTGAACTGCTTGACTCTATAAAAGGTGCTGTTGATAGAAAAAGACTAGATTCTTGCATTATTCATCTGTGTTACTGATGAAACCATATTTCCTGGCACATCTCTTGCTACGTTTACTACATAGCTTTGTCTTCTATACCTAATAAGCAAGAAACTAATTTGCCATAAGCTGCTTCCTGTCCAGGTGACTTTTCACATCCCTACAACTTGCATCCACTGCAACTTTGATTCTTTGGTGAGCTATTGAGAACTCTGTAAATCATCTCAAATTATTAAGACTTTACAGAAACATCTCTTTTTTAAAACTTTTCTTTTGTGTAGGCAAAGCAATCTTTTCCCCTAACATCAATTTGTAAATACTTTTTATTGTCATCCCCCCTGCCCTCTATCCTCTGGTAGAAAATGTTTTGGCCAAACTGACATTTTACTTCATAAAGTAATAATCACTTGAAATCAGGTCCAGGTAATCTGTTTTGCTACACTGTCTGCAGTTAAATGAATCATCATTAGAAGTGAAATAAGTTTGTTGCATTTACCTCAAAGGCTGTTCTGTGTCAGGAGTAGACACAGAGCTGATCCTAATACAGGGTAAGACACTTCCTGGGATTATGACATATGATTCTGTGACACACATGTCCCATGACTAGTGAGGGCTGACAGGGCTGCAAAATATTGTCATCTCTTCCTATTTGGTTATTAGTTATTTCTATCTCTACAGAGGAGAAGAAAATTTTACCTTCATCTCACTCCAATGTTTAGTACTTTATACAGGACTTCAAAATACTAGCAGAGTTTCTCGCTAAGAAATTTTGTTATTTGTTTGCAGATGTTACTAAATCACATAATAGAGCTATTGTTGCCTTGGAAAGCTGTTTTAGGAAACTTGAGGCACAAAACATATTTTGTAGAAAGGATTCAAGAGCAATAAAAATGTCATAAAT
Source organism: Nothura maculosa (assembly GCA_032353885.1). NCBI lineage: Eukaryota > Metazoa > Chordata > Aves > Tinamiformes > Tinamidae > Nothura > Nothura maculosa. The sequence continues at coordinate 7,438,340 of JAUBOD010000819.1, read as the reverse complement.
AAAGGGACACAAGTTCACACAGATTGCTAGACAACAGAAAAAGATTATTTTTTTAAAAGTCGTTAATCATCTACTGCATTTTATGGCAACATTTTGCAATAAAGAGACCCCCTTCCTCCTAAAAGAAACTACTAAAGGTGCTACACTTCTCAGAAGAATTGAGAATCTGGAATTTGCAGAAATTGTATAAATTTAAGAGCTCTACATATGGTCTACACTACTGGATCATGCTTCGTATTTAAGTAATAATATGTATTGGGCCTGGTGATTTTTACAGTGTAAATTAAAGGAAAGAAGAGAAACAACAAAATCTATCTTTCAAAGTCCAGCTTCTAAATTATTTCAGAATTTTGGCACAGGCTTAGATAAAAGGGATTCTTTCAATAAAATCTGACTGTTTCCTGTGTATTATTTATTCCAGTGCATGTTCTCTACAATTATCTTTTAAGTCCTAGTAATCCATAATACCACAAACATACAGAATCACACTGACACTTAAGTTGAATATGTGATGCTGTTTGTACCCATCTGAACTTATTGCAGTACAATGATGTTGAATTATGTACAACAAAGTTTGATACTGCTTCAAATTGTGCTATGTAACACATAAATCTAATTAGAATTAATAGAAACAAAATAGGTTAATAACAAACAGTACTAATGTAAGGAGAAACAGGCTAAATGTCCTGAGTTTTCAAAAATGAAATGAAAATAGAGGAAGAAAATAACTCTAGAAACTTTCAACAGGTCCTAATAAACCTGCAAGATATCTAAAGAGACAGCTCAGGAAAGAGATCCCTCCTTTATACTTAGTTTTCAACTGGAAAATCACAATATATTTTTCCTTATATATATATATATATATATATATATATATATATAATCTACACATACATGCACATACACACATACATACATAAATATATATGTGTACATATATAATATATATATATATTTACTGCAAAATTTTGCTTAGAACATTTTGCAAGTTAATATAGTAAAGGAAGAACTAGACATAGTTTTAACAAATGAAAGAAATGCTGTTTCATTAGATAGGAATTTGATAAGTGAAGTCATTACATACTGAGGAATTTACTATATCTGTTATTTTTCATTAAGATCTGTTTAATATTTTCAAGAAATTATTATGATTTTTTTTCTCTGAATTACTCTACAGGAGAGAAAATGCTTGAGAAAGTGGGTGTACTTATTCATCACATTTTTCAAACTGTCAAACTGTCTGCAGCAGAGGATGTCAGCTCCTTTTCAAAGTATGTGGAAGTCTCAATGAATATATACATTGCTTCTGGGGCTTATCCTTTCCAGGGGAACAAAAATCTCTGTATCTTTATAGAACATTACATGCTTTTCCAACTTAGAAATGTCCTGTTAAATTACATACAATCCACGAACAGTCATGCGACAAGTTCATGTATCACTTTCATAACAAACTCCCTAGGATTATATAAGAATTCTGAATGAATTTGGTGCTGAATTTCATCAAGAGCACTGATGTATGTTGCATTTGCTGAAAGAGTATTTTCTTTAGTATTTTCTTTTTAATTGATAAATAGTAGTAAATATTCTGGAACAATCCATTTGTTACTGTGTAGAAAATCTACTTATTTTTAAGTATTGTACATCCAGAAAAACATACAGAGAATATGGTGGTGAACTACCACTTTTTCCATATAATGTTGTTAAAGGTTCTGAGTATGAACAGAACCTGTAGACTCCGTTTTCACTCATTTTGAAGAGAAGTGGGACATTCTTGTGGGGGGCTGTGAGAGTAATCAATATCTAATAGTTTCTAAGGAAAGCTAATATTCAAAGTCAAGAACCTTTTTACCAAAAAAAAAAAAAATTGAAAAGCCCTATAATTTTCAGATGTAATTCACCATAAATTGGAGGCTGCAACCTCCAACTTAGAGGTATTGAGGTTGCTGACGCGGTAGTAACTTGACTGAATCGGTCACCTATTCGGTGACCAAGTTACAGGAAACAGCAGGTTTCCTGAAAGCCTTTATAACTGCTCAAAGCCTTGCATTATTCACTTCAAAATGCATTTGAAACTATCTTTAAAATTTCTTTCTCGGCTTGCTCTTTTGAGATTTCAGGACAATGTTGATTTGAAGGAGCAGGAGAAAACTAGCACATTCAGAACACATACTACCAAAATTTACTCTTTTAGACAAAATCATTTTTGAATTTAAAGCAAGATCTGTTAAATTGTTTCATTTAACTACTTTTGTTAACTAATTTTACTCTTAATATATATGTAGGGTAAAAAATAGGAGCCCTCTGTGCCTGGGTGTGTGTTAACAGAATCACAGAATCACAGAATCTACAAGGTTGGAAGGGACCTCTAGAGATCATCTAGTCCAACCTTCCCGCTCTG